>MJUU01019125.1:12153-59070 GCA_002080025.1 Modiolus philippinarum
CCCCACCCAAAAAAAAAAAAAAATAAATCTCACACATTTAAACAATTTTTTTTGGAAAAAAAATTACCTCTTCAAATTCTGATCAATGATCATTTAAATAAGGTCCAACTGTTCCTGTTGGCTTTTTGTCCATCCAGAAGGGGGTATTTGTGCAGTGCCTCTACTCCAGAAGGAACATCCTGCTTGTTGGATGTCAAAATTTTTTGTTAGTTGTTGTTTTTGTTATTGTTGTAGCAATAGTATTAGTGACGGTCCAAAAAGCATTGTGGTTATTTTTTGGATACTGCTGTAGACTGGTCAACTTTCCTTATTGAAATTTGTTCTCCATTTGCATTTGCTGTGGTGCTCCTTTTTTTTCTGTGGGGTTCATTGTTGTCATCATCGGTTAGGTCAATACATGTTGCACCTTTGCTAAAGGTGTCCTGCAAAAGAAGTTTAAGTTAAGTTATTTAACAATAAATTCACATTCAACTAAATTTGTTTATACATTTTCAGGTGAATAGATCATTAAGACCAAGCTATAGAAGGGAGTACCACTTGGACTAGTAACCAGTATGACTAAAGGTAAAACAACTTGTTTCTTTTTCTCATCAAAGACTAACTATATTAGTTTACAAATCAAATTTTATGTAGTACACTCTGTTTATATTATCATGGCAGAAGAAGCAAAGGTGTAGGTTGTAGCAAACAAGGTAATATTTTTCATTATGATATTAAGAAATTAAAAAAAAAGTTATTACTCATAAGTTCTATCATCGTTTAAAAAGTACCCTATAAGACAAAAAAAAAAGGTTTTTTTTTAGATAGGCTATCATTACATTTAACATATACTACAGTTGACCCTTACATATGTTACATTCTGATTAAAATCAGACACAAAATTCCAATAAGATGTATATGTTTAAATATTTCAATGTAGTTATTTTTACTTATTTCTATTTTCAGATGTAGGTGAAAATGAAGTTGCAGATAATAAGACTACATCTGTATTTATTGGATTAATCTGAAACTATTTAATTTTTAATTATTATATACTTGCACTATTTGTAAGTGAATAAATTGATTGATTGATTGAATATTGTTTAACGTCTACTCAGCAATATTTCAGCTATATCAAGACGAGAACAAGTTTGTTGATAAATAATCACTTTGGGGTATGGAAATGGCCATGGGACGGGAAATTCTGACTGCCACTGGAAAAGTAGGGTGAAATCGTCAAGGGCGGGGAATTTAGCCTTGTAGCCGATCACCTACGGACCACCCCAAAAAGAGCTTGCTACAAGGGTTCTTTAACGTGCAGGAAGCGTGGCATTTCTTCCAACACGTGGACCTGAGTTTACATCCCATCCGAAAGATGGGTTGTGTATTTATTAATCCCGCACAACCACGGAATGGGTCCTATTTCTATATCCCGGGACCCTCGGGGTCAGCCTCCGTTTAGGAGGAGTCACACCCCGCAAGCCGGAGATACTGGGTCCTATTTCTATATCCCGGGGTTCCCTCGGGGTCCTCTGTTAGGATGGCTCATACTCCAAGCTCAGAGGATGCTGCGGGCCTATTCTTCAGCCGGGACCGCGCACGGCGGTGTAAGTGAATAAAGAAATGATGTGTAAATATAAATTAGAGAAAAAAACATTTTCAATACATGCTTTTATCAAGCAATCGCAAAAAAAAAAAAGAGAAAAAAAAACTGTTTTATTCATAATAAGCTCGCCGGGACGAATGTCCGGAGAGCTATTGTCATACCCCGGCGTCGTCAGCAAAAACTTTAACCTTGCCTGTGGAATGGAGACCTGAAGAGATGGGATGTTGATATGTAGTATGTGGCTTCCTTGTAATGAGAGCTTTCTTTTGGTACCATATTTGTAGACATTTTGACCTTGACCTTAGGGCAATTTATAAAAAACTTTAACCTTGCCTCTAGAAGGCAGGCTTTTAGTGGTAGGGTATTCATATTTGGTATGTGACTTCTTTATGACGAGAGCATTCTAGTGGTACCATATTTGTAGACATTTTGACCTTGAACTTTCCCTGAGGGCAATTTTTGAAAAACTTTAACCTTGCCTCTACTAGGTAGGCTTTTAGTGGTAGCATATACGTATTTGTGTGTGGCTTCCTTGCAATGAGAGCTTTCTTGAGGTACCATATTTGTAGACACTTTGACCTTGACCTTGCCCTTCGGGGAATTTAAAATTTTTTTTAACCTTGCCTCTAGAAGGCAGGCTTTGAGGGGTAGGGTGTTCATATTTGGTATGCGACTTCCTTATGATGAGAGCATTCTAGTGGTACCATATTTGTAGACATTTTGACCTTGACCTTTCGGTGAGGGCAATTTTTGAAAAAACTTTAATCTTGCCTCTAGAAGGTAGGCTTTGAGTGGTAGGGTGTTCGTATTTGGTATGCGACTTCCATTTGATGAGAGCTTTCTAGCGGTACCATATTTGTAGACATTCTGACCTTGACCTTTCCCTGAGGGCAATTTTTGAAAAACTTTAACCTTTCCTCTAGAAGGTAGGCTTTTAGTGGTAGGGTGTTCCTCATGATGAGAGCTTTCTAGCGGTACCATATTTGTAGACATTTTGACCTTGACCTTTCCCCGAGGGCAATTTAAAAAAAAATAAACCTTGCCTCTAGAAAGTAGGCTTTTAGTGGTGGTAGGGTATTAATATTTGATATGCGACTTCTTTATATCAAGAGCTTTCTGATGGCACCATATATGTAGACATTTTGACCTTGACCTTTCCCTGGGGGTAATTTTTGAAAAACTTAAACCTTGCTTATAGCATTTGGTTGTTCAGTGGTAGGGTGTTCGTATTAATAAGTGACTTTCTTGTGATGAGAGCTTTCTAATGGTGCCATATATGTAGACATTATGACCTTGACCATGCCCTGAGGGCAATTTTTTAGACAACTAAAACAGTGTTTCTAGAATGTTGACATTTAGTGGTAAGGTGTTCAATTTCAACATATGACTTCTTTATGTTGATTGCTTTCTGATGCCACCATATTTTTGGACATTTTGACCTTGACGTTGTCCTTAGGGCATTTTTTTTAAATCTTCAACCTTGCTTCTAGAAGTCAGTTGTTTAGTTATAGCTGTTTATATTTGTTCGTGACTTCCCTATGGTGAGAGTTTTCTGATAGTACCATAGTTGTAGACATTTTGACCTTGACATTGCACTGGGGCAGTTAAAAAAAAAAAAAAAACTTGAACCCTGTTTATAGAAATTATTGTTTTAGTGATAGCGAGTTCCTGTTTGACATGTCGCTTTCTTATATCGCACTTAAATTATTTATCATGAAAATGTATAACCTTCAAATTTATTGTGCATTGCGTTTACTGTAATCCCTGGCGAGCTATGTTGTCTTCTGACAACTCTTGTTTTTAAATTAGCATAAGTTCTACAACAATTCCCTGCATTGTACATAAGTTTAGGAAAAATGTTACTTAGTCCATGCATATATCCCTTAGAGATCTATACCAAGAACTCTGAATAAAAAGACCGAATAGCTTGAAATGACATTATAGCCATATATTTTCTTCTTAAAAAATGTTCATTGTTTTCAGAATTACATTGTCCGCCGTGCGCGGTCCCGGCTTATGAATAGGCCCGCAGCATCCTCTGAGCTTGGAGTATGAGTCTTCCTAACAGAGGACCCCGAGGGTACCCCAAGATATAGAAATAGGACCTAGTATCTCCGGCTTGCGGGGTGTGACCCCTCCTAAACGGAGGCTGACCCCGAGGGTCCCGGGATATAGAAATAGGACCCATTCCGTGGTTGTGCGGGATTAATAAATACACAACCCATCTTTCGGATGGGATGTAAACTCAGGTCCACGTGCCACGCTTCCTGCACGTTAAAGAACCCTTGAAGCAAGCTCTTTTTGGGGTGGTCCATAGGTGATCGGCTACAAGGCTAAATTCCCCGCCCTTGACAATTTCACCCTACTTTTCCAGTGGCAGTCAGAATTTCCCGTCCAATTGCCCTTTCCATGCCCCAAAGTAATTATTTATTAACAAACTTGTTCTCGTCTTGATATAGCTGAAAAATTGCAGAGTAGACGTTAAACAATATTCAATCAATCAATCAATCAGAATTACATTGTAATATTACATTGCATAACCTTACTTGTTAAACATCTTTGACTTTATGGTCTTCCAAACGTTTAGATTTTATCTGCACTGAAGAGACATAAGTTGTCGAAATTCGCATATGCAGAATCAAAATTCACAGTAACTTCGGTATTTATTTATTTGAATTATCAAATCCATGTTCTTTGTCAAATGTGTTTAGGAAGTAATATTAGAAGTATTTATTTTACAGATGATGATAAAAGACAGCATAATTACAAATTTTGGCTTATTGGACTAGGAACTTTTTCATTCATTGTAATGACTATTTTATCAATTTTATGTATATATTTGTATAGAAAACTTTGTAGGAAAAATAATTTATTACCATATCATCAAGATACATTCACTATTTTAAGATTACCAGCTATTGTTTCAAATGCTTCATCAGAGGGTGAATTTTGTAGTTTAGAGATGGAGAAAATGAAACAACAGTAATTGTTTAGGATACACACATTTTTTAATTATTTTTTTCTGTTCCAAAATCTCTTATCGTTTTTTTTTTTTTTTTGCTTTCTTTACAGATGTTTAAGGGCTATTCTTAGTGGGGATGATATACATCTTACCAGTAAATGCCAACATTCGTCATCATATGATTCGTTTTTACAATATATTTATTGTATATGTACTGGACATCATTTGGTTTTAAATGCCTATCTACAATCTTGAACAATTTTCTAAATTCTTAATCCAAGTTAAACAGAAATATTGGAAGAAAAATGAAAAAAAAAACACCCAGAAGATCAAACAGACCCAGACGATAACCACAAAGACTGACTTATTATTAGTGCTTTTTTAAAGTTATATTTTCACTTACTTGTTCTTTAGTAATCATCATCATCCTATAATTGGTTTCAAAATGAATAAGTCTTTGCTCTAATCTGAACACACGCCTCTTCAGCATTATGTTCTCATCCCTAAAATTTTCACATTCTTGTTGGATTTTTACAAAGTTTTGCATATTACCAGCCATGTTTTTTTTTTTTTTTGTTCACAAAAGCAATTTTACAAAATTTGGAGAAACTTACATTTTTATACTCTCAGTAGTCATGGTAAGTAGTTAGTTTTTTATTTTAAGTTTAAAAATTCTTAAAACATGTTGAGAGGTAAACAAGCATACTCTTGAATTTTTTACCCCCTCCCCTTCTTCATTATTCTCCTTCCTCCTTCCTATGAAAAATTTAGAAACAAAAGTTTTTAATTGAGTTTGCTCCATGATCACTAACGATCGTTAGTCTTTTTTGGTGAGTACTATTCATTTTGTTTTTTTTTCCTAATTTATAGTTGATAATTTCATCACAAGTCTATATTCATCTTATCACACTAACTATATGTTTTGAAAATATATGTGAAAATAATGTTACATATACTCTTAAGGTGATTATAATTTGTTTTACTGTTGTTCTCTTTTTGTCCTTTGTCTGTCTGCATATTTTAAAATGAAAAAAAAGAAAAAAGTTAATTCAATCTGTAGTTGGATTTTTTTTACTTCATTTCTCCATCTTTTTTTGTCATGTATGATTTACTTGGTTTTATTGTATGAAAGTTTTGTCTTCAGTTGTATATAAAACAAACATTGTTTTTCTATTTCATTGAATAGTGCATTAAATCTGATACAAGTTTCCTTTAAATTTATAATTAATTTATCATGTTAATGTAAATTCTATGGAGATTCAGTCTTTATTTTTTAAATTTTTATTCCAAGTGAGACAACTCTTATTCAATTTTTATTCAGTTATCTGAAAAATTAAAATGCTATTTTTCTTTACATACAATTTTATATTACTATAAGTGTTAAAAGTTTGGAAAATTCAGCACTATCATGTGAAATTGAAAGTTTTTTTGAACAGTTGTTGTAAATTTGTTTACTTCAGTCCTTCTTGTTTTTATTAAATCTTGTTTGAAGCATGATGTATGACAATTTTTTTATTCTTTGAAGACAATTTTTAAAAAACTGGATTTTGTATTGCGCTATATTCAAAACAAAACATAAATATGAAATTGATATCAAGTTGTTAAGTTCACCACCTATCCCCCCTCCCTTTAGAATTCACTAATAATCATTATACTTTCATACAATTCTAACAAAAACTTAGTGCTTTCAGATAATATGGTGCTATTTTGAAGTTTTTATAGCCCCTCCCCCTAAAAAAAACCAAAAAAAAAAAAGTGAAAAAGTCCTTCACTTGTTATGTATATATGTTTAAAATATTAAATCAGTATTATCAATAGACCCCCCGCCGTGCGCGGTCCCGGCTGAAGAATAGGCCCGCAGCATCCTCTGAGCTTGGAGTATGGGCCATCCTAACAGAGGACCCCGAGGGAACCCCGGGATATAGAAATAGGACCCAGTATCTCCGGCTTGCGGGGTGTGACCCCTCCTAAACGGAGGCTGACCCCGAGGGTCCCGGGATATAGAAATAGGACCCATTCCGTGGTTGTGCGGGATTAATAAATACACAACCCATCTTTCGGATGGGATGTAAACTCAGGTCCACGTGTTGGAAGAAATCTCACGCTTCCTGCACGTTAAAGAACCCTTGTAGCAAGCTCCTTTTGGGGTGGTCCGTAGGTGATCGGCTACAAGGCTAAATTCCCCGCCCTTGACGATTTCACCCTACTTTTCCAGTGGCAGTCAGAATTTCCCGTCCCATGGCCATTTCCATACCCCAAAGTGATTATTTATCAACAAACTTGTTCTCGTCTTGATATAGCTGAAATATTGCTGAGTAGACGTTAAACGATATTCAATCAATCAATCAATAGACCCCCCCCCCACACACACACAATTAAAGAAATAATTAAAATAGTGCTTCATTTTTTTATGTAGATATGTTATTATGTAGATATGTTACATATAATTTTGGTATAAAACTTGTATGTTTGTTATTTTTATGAGTTTGGTGTAATGTGTAATATACATTGTTTTCATTTTTTTCCCCTTTTTATTATGAAATATTTCCATGGGTATATTATTTGTTATTTTTTTAGAAACCAGTGTGTGTCAATAATAGTTTGGTGCAATGTTTTATTGTTTTTATAATGTTTTATTCATTGTTCAAATATGGTGCTTTTGATATCAATAGATATGATATTTAATCAGTATTTATTACTTTATCAAAATGTGTTTTTTTTCTTCACAAATATATCCAATAAAGATGTTGCTGTTTTGAATTATTTTTTTTTTTGTTTCATAATGGATGAAAGCTGTTAATGTGGGCAGCCCCAGTACAATACAATCAGACTCAATCTCAATGTTGAAAAAATACATATCAAGGAGTAACATTCATTTTTTTTGAACACACTCCAGATTCCACAACATATTTCCATGTTGTTTGTGGTAAAACCTTGTGTATGGTAAGCAATCGATTTTATCCAACAAAGTAAGAGAGAACCGAACTGTCGATCACTATCAAAAATGGATATACACATACAGATGAGCAACAAAGACCAAACTTAAAAAAGAAAAATCTATGTGTACAGATCAGATTCATCGATAGAGTAAGCATTTCCCTGCTTCTTGTAAAACATTCACGTCAAGAATGTACTTTCAATTCTAATGTAAAGGTGGTAAAATTAATGATTGATTCTTTGAATTAAGAGATTAAAAAGAAATCCGGCAAATCAATGTTATGAAATTTAAAAGCATATATAATTTTTATTATACATGTATATATTTTCAAATGCTTCAATATTAAATAGTTATTCATTTACATGAAAATACTCTGTTGCTTGCCAATTATATTGCATTGTCGACTTGTTTGAAATTTGTTCTGTTTTACAACTTTTAAATAAAGATAAAATAATGTCAATCTTAAATTTATTTGTAATGTATAGTATTAGATGAAACCCAAATTAAAATATACTGGCACTGTTACATAGTTTAATGTCAATCTTAAATTTATTTGTAATGTACAGTATTAGATGAAACCCAAATTAAAATATACTGGCACTGTGACATAGTTAAAAAGAAATTTTCTTTTATGTAACCATCTCTAGCACACTTGCATATCTTGAAAAAAGATGCTTTCATTTACAACTGATCAATCAATCATATAAATATACTACAGTCATTAGATTTTTGTTAATTGGTTCACAACCACTCATGCATTATGGAACAAATGGCATAACTCAAAGACACCAAAACTGATAATTTACAATACAGCATTATCAAATTCAATTTCCTGTATCTCAATAGCTAATTCAGTCTCATACACACCCTTCACCTCTTCATAAAAAAGAACCAGGGCATTCTTATAGCCCTTTGAAACATCTTTTAATGTTGCACTATAAGCACTTGAAAGACTCTCATCATTAAACTGAGTTTCTATGACTGTTTTGCTGTTTGTCCATGAGTTCACATTATTAAATACCTGTTCATCCGACAATGTTATAAAAACAGGTTATAATTCGGCATCCTTACCACTAGTAACATATTTGGAGAAGTAATTTTGAGCAACAGTCATAAAATTATCAAGATCAGGATGCAATTCTTGTCAATCCAAGGACTCTACATTAGGGTTTTCAAGAAGATTTGATTTCCTTATTTCTGTCCTAAACATTTGAACCTCTTTGTCGTGATTGAATGTAGATCCATGGTCATCGCTTGGTTCTTTCATTCAAAATTGTTAAACACTGATTTTTTAATCTGTTTCAATGGTTTGTGTGTACGGCTAGCTGTCACCCAGTCGTCAACAGATGGTACACCAGGAGGTAAGTGTCCTTTCAAAACACGATTTTTGTGTTCCATAATATAATTACCTCCTTCACCTCGTGTACAATCACCTGTGACTGAGAAAGACTCATTTTTTTTTTTCAATGTAGTTTAGTACTTCATCGGGAGCAGTTGATCTTATTTGCAAGTCTTTGACAATTATATCTGATAAATTCTATGTTTTCCAATGAATATTAATGGTGATACTGCTTGTCTGCCGGCAAGAATGAACTTTGAATTGTTTTTTCTAATGCCACTACGAAACAATTTGAAACCAAGTAACAAATTAAATGTTAAATCATAGTAAAAATTATAATTTGGAGTTTTAACCTCAGAATATCTCCAGAATACAAAATCTGCCATGGATGGCGTCACTTTTCTTTTAAGACATGATATTAAATATACTCGAACTAATTCTTTGGCAAAAGATTCATATATTATAACTGAGATTTGCCAAGACAAATGATGACTGCCACAATTAATGATAAATTCCTTTGCATTTTTACTACAAAATCCAAGCTTCTGAGCTAATTTTTCAGAAATATATGTCTACAAAATTTAAATAAGGCTCTCAGAAAATTTAACTCGATATGACCAGCTCCTGGTACACGCAGAATTGAATCAAAACCTTGGCAAATTCAACATTTGTATTTTCAGGATGTACATTAGTAAAATGCAACTGAATTGTCTCTTTGGATGTATCAATATGGTTACTGCACACTTTGCACAACACTAAATTTCTGATCAGTTTATCGGCTAATGAGTATGGAACACCATCACAACCAAATCGAACCCATTCCCTTGTCTTGCCAATTTCACATTGTGATTGCAAATTCATTAGCACTTCTTTTACTGTATCATGACTATTTGGATTCACTGCTATGTTTTCCCTAACCTTATATTTGGAATACCTGATGGATGTTCTGATGAAACACCTCCATACAAAGTTGACCTATCTACAAAATTTGGATTATTATTACACTCTGGGCATGTCATTAATGTGGAAATATAAACATATCCACATCCATTGCACACGTATTTGTTTTCATTCAATTCAGCGTATTTATAAAACACAGTATCTTTAAATTCCCCTGATTCCTCCTCAAATGTTAGTGAAGATGACACCTCAGTAAGTAACTGCTGTTGTATATTTCTTTTGTAAGAATCGAAAACATTTTCAATACATTCTTTATTCATGTTTTGGACTGAGCTAGGGGTAGGTGTTGGCCAAAGTGATGGTTTAAGTTCTGATTTAGTCTGTATGTTTGATGGCTCTTTGTGTTGAATAAAAATAACATTAGTTGCCACATCCATTGGAGTTGACCCACCTTCCCTTAACCGTCTAGTCTTACCAATTCTTTGAGTGTTGTCAAAAAAAAACAAAAAAAAACACATCAATATCGTTTTGCTCAAAACAAGTGTTTGGTGATGCTGACCACTCTTTTAGAGCCCTTTTCATAGTGGTGACACTGCCACAGGCAGAAGAGGCATTATCAATACTATGACTAGGTTTACTTCCAGTAAGACTCCATTTCAATAAACTTAAACTAAAAGCAAAAATACCAATGAAGTTCTTGTTTCTTAAACTATAAAATGTGTTCTAGCAGTACACACATTCCACTTAAGCTTCTATAACTCCTTTTAAACTTCGAACACACATCAACCCCCACTAAATTGCTGAGAAGAGTAACAAGTATAAGTGGTCGTTGTAGAAGGAAATTTTGGTGGTTTAAATGTGTAACAATGTTGATATCTCTGTATTTCTGCGATAATAATTTCATATCTTGTGTTATTATATAAGTAAGATACATTCCAAGGGCCTCACACAATTTCCTCGTATCTCTCTGTATTTCTGCGATAATAATTTCATATCTTGTGTTATTATATAAGTAAGATACATTCCAAGGGCCTCACACAATTTCCTCGTATCTCTATCTCATACACTTTTTGATTTCAATGCATTAACAGTTAAAAGGACTATCAAATTTGCATGATTCTGACAAGTTTTCTTCAGTAATGCTATTCTGGGATTCGGCGCTTTCTGTCGATTGTGTATTTTAATAAAATTCATGTTTTTCTTTTTTTTAAATTGTTTATTTTGTTTTCTATATTGTTAGCATGGTCAGTAGAAATACATATTTCACAAACATAGCTTACTTTTCGGGATATCAATCCTTTATCAATAAGATTTTTCAGAGCACTTTTCTTGAAATCCTTTCCAGATGTGCGATACAGACGCGATGTAGATTCAGTTCGCATATGTACTTTGCAGCCACATCTTTTCTCAAACGGGTCAATAGATAAACCTTTTCTCAAACTTCTCTATATGCTTTTCCCATATTTTTTCTGCAATAGAAAAAAAATAAAAGAATAAAGGTTTTAAAACATTAGATGCAATTTTGAGATTTTACCCATCTATGTTCAACTGGTGGGAAATTTTGAAACATTGAGATGGTAGAGAAGAGGAACTGGTTGGCAAGAATGCACAGAATTTGTAATGAGAATGGTTGGGAGGACAACGAAGTGATGGCTACATTTTCTAGAATAAATGGTTAAGTATTCTATAAGAAGAAAGCACATCAGATAGAACTAAATCATAACTTTTTCGTTCAATTAATTTATTTACAATAAATGCAAAAATATATAGGAAGAGACCAGAGGTGGGAATTGCTCTGAACTGTATTCCAGAACCTGGAAACAGATACGACAGCATGCTGTATTGGTGAAAGATTTGAATGGACTGACAATAGGGCATGTTCCTGGAAACATCTGTAATGTAATCAGCAGCTGTATAAACATTCATTATATTCTTTTACATGCAAATGCATTTGCAACTGGATGAATCATAAATGATGGACCTGTTCAAGGTAGAGGCCAAGAATTGTCTTGCATATACTTACTCAAATTTGTAAATTTAAATGCAAAGAAAGGGACAGGAGATATTTTGAAAATGTACTTACCTAATGACTGTTTATTTCTTTAAAATTTTTATTGTATCTTCATCTTTTTCTAAAAATTACAACAAATAAAACCATTTGACCTTCATTTTACTTTAGTTTATAAAAAACCGGAAGTATACGAATTCGTACTTGTTAAAATTCAGGTGTTAAAATTCAGGAAGTCAACGAATTTGTATATGTGGAGACAGGAAGTTAACGAATTCGTATACGCCCATGTTTTTGCAAATATAGTATACATGGGTAAGTATATCTGGCATTAAATTGAAGGATAGTCGTTATTTATCAACAAGTACCTATTCCTACAAATTTTATTACAAAAATAAAACTATCAACCCTTTATTTATGAAGGATACGAATTCGTATACGGAAATACAAATTCGTATACGTATACGAATTTGTACCTTTCCCGAACTGATAGTATGTCTGAGTCACTTTTGAGTGGTCTCACAAAGAAGAAAAAGAATCTTGTTTATTTTGTAATGTCATATTTGTTCATGTTGTAACATTATAATTAAAATAATGTTAAATTAGGAGAAAAAAAAATGTTTACAAATAAGTTATGTACATTTTACAATGACCCGTGTAATTAACAAAAAGGAGTAAAATTGTCATTGTTCGACAAAATGTGCAATTTGTCCTATTTTCTGCACTGAAAAACTCTGTAACCGTATATCAATACTTGAGTAATCTTACTGTTAACTGTTAACCCATATCCATAAAATGAATGATTAGTTAAGAGTTTTAAGTCCAATGAGCAATATTTCAGCTATATCAGGACGAGAACAAGTTAGTCAATTCAAAAAAAAATGTAAGTAAAAGAAGAAAGAAATAAAGGAGGAAGGGACAACTGGGGCAACGACTTCTGATTGCACTGGAAAAGGGGAGAAATCGGTAGGGGCAGGAAATTTAGCCTTCAGTACGACACCCAATGCGTCTGCTCTCTTTAGAGAAATATAGAAGGGGTCTTTATACTGCATGGAGCGTGGCGTTTCTCTACTCAGTTTGGCTACAATGGTTCGCGGTCAGGCTTTCCGTACTATGACCTGGCTACCCCGCAAAGAGTAGACGGGGCATTTCCCCTATCCACCACCTAGGGACACGCCCGGCAGCTCTGTAGCCAAAACCCCATATCCATAGAACAATTCAACAAAAAATCTAGTGAATTTTAGCAATCTTTTTTTTTAGATCAAATAACGTCCTTACCGCACCTACTCCTTTATCATATTTCAGCTGAATAATAGCTAATAGAAAGAAATAAAGGTTCCTTTTTACTACTCCTTATTTATATATCTTTAGGAAAGGCATAGAAATTGACAAAGTCAAACATCCTCAAAGTGCCATTATAAGTCTCTGATTGAAAAAAAGGATTTATATGCTTATATGCAACTAATTGCATATCCGATGATGTACTTGCGAAAATAAAAAATATTCGCAACACGGCTTTCGCAACTTTTATTTTATAAATAACTTGTTACATACTAGTCCGATTTTGGATTTGTAAAAAAAACCTCGAGATTAATATATTTTTTCTACCAATTTACTTTTTCTAAATTTCCTCTAAATAAATTGAAATGTGCATTTCTTGGAAATTGGGAAAATTTTGAAAGCTATACAAATACGTCAATATATCAAATAAAAATGATTAAATATCCTAAACTTTTAAATCCTGTTGTAAAATGTCTTCACTTCAGATGAAAAGAAATTATCAAATGACCTTTAAAAGCAATTCGATACCAGTTAATACGGGACTTTCGAGATAAAAACTCGCGTATCGTTGTAGGCGGAAACGTTCACCTCAAATACCAGTGAGACGGAGTGACTGGATTCTCGACACATTAGAATAAATATAAACCACATTAAAAACAAAATATTTATGAAATTTAAGACTATACTTATAACTGTTCCTTCATGACAATTCTTTAATTAAATTATAATTGACGAAAAACGATTAACCTGAAGCGCTACAACAGATTCAATATAAATCCCCTTTGCTCAACAGTGTTTATTAATAAGTGATTCCCTCTCAATGTATTGATTATTTTAGTATAGTATCAGAATTGGCATTCGGGTTGAACAAGACTCGGTTTAGAATGAGATTTTTTATGACTTTTAATACATGATTACGATTTCTTGCCAATCAAAAGGGTCCACAGGTACAAATTTCGATGTTGTGACATCACGGCGAATAAGCCTTCAGTTATGATCAGAAAAAAAAAACTTGAAACGGGTGATATACAATGATCACCTATAGTTACCAATAACGGCCCGAAAAGCGATTTTATGTGGAAACTTGCAAAATATAAATTTAATAAAATTTTGTTCAAATCTAAGGAGTATCTCCTTCTTGCATAGCCCTGTCCTTAGCTGATTTAGGCTTTTATATTTAGATCTTAATGGTAATTTGTTCTTTATCAGTCTTTACACATTTTCGGTATATGGATTGCCAATGTTTTGATTTTATCTGCACTGAAGAGACATCAGTTGTCTAAATGCGCATATACAGAATCCAAATTAACAGCAACTTCGGAATTACATTATGGGTAAAATGTAGACACATAGCATTTAATGTAGCCTTTTCTGGTGTCATCGAGTGCTCTTTTGTGGAGCTTTCCATCGCCCCTTTACGATAGTACACAAGGAGTTGATCCTGGGTGAACAGCCTAGGAAAAAGTGTTTAAGTAATACCACTGCAAGGGCTCCGGCCGTAGTTGTCCCGAAGACTGCATTGCAAAGATCGTTCTCGGTAAGGAGAACCGACTCAGATATGTCATTTAACAGATGCATTGGTAAAGCTCTGCCTTGCACTTGATGTGTTGGTGTTGTTGGTGTTTGAAAAGGTGGTGTTGAGGGATTGTCTGGCAGTCTTGGTTGAAGTGATGGCGTAGTGGGTGTGTTGGCTGGTTCTGGAGCAAGTTGTCGTAGTTATAATGTTGGTGTTTGTTGTTGGTATGGGTTGTGGTACAGCTTGACTTTGTGGCATCATGTAGTTTCCTTTAGTTTGCATTCCCACTAGTAGTCTTTCAATCTCGGATTGGCGTGTATTCTGGATTTCGAGGTGTGTGCATATACCGGCGAGTGCTTTCTGTACGTTGAATGCGGGTGGTTCCTGATGTGTAGGTGTTGTTTGTGTTGCTGTAGTTGTGGTTTTATCTGGAGTTGTTGAATCAGTTGATATGTGTACTGGTGATGTTGGAAGTTGTGGCGATGTTGAATCCTAGACTCGTTCAGCCAAGTCTTGATCTTAATATATTTCTTCATTCTTGATATTAAAATTTCAATTTTTACCTTGCTTGCTAAAGCTAAAAATTTATTAAATTGAAATTTTACTTTTTCCAGTGACGAAATATTTTTAAACTACTCCTACATGATAGAATATATATTTTCTCTAAACAGTGCAGGGTTATTATGATTATCAGGACATCTAACTCCAAAGATAACATGTAGATCTCAGAATCTATCTAGATCAAGAGGGCTAATTCATTTCTCTTTTCGAGATAGATAAATTTTAAGTTTTCAACACGAGACCTGACAATATGTAACTTTCCAGAGTTTAGAAATCATGAGCAAATGGATAGGAGATTTTGTTTCTCCAATGATTTTTTTAAATTTTGAAAAAGTACAATTAAAGACACATGGCACTTCTCAATAGCCCAGGGTGTAAGAAAGATGCTTAGTTAAGTGACATCATAATCGATTGTGATGAATAACTCAGAAGTTTCATCAACCTTTGGATTCTTTTTATACAGAAACTTAACCAACTGGTAATACTCTGCTAATGAGGGAATCCATAGACCATAATTTATTCAAAGGTACATACATTTTACTGCATTTGCTAAGTTGGTCCCATCAAAACTAAGCTTGCCCTTTCAATGTAAATTTTGACGTCATATCATGTGCAAGGACACATTTCATTTTTCTTCTAGTATATTCTGACACTTTCTTCTCTGATAGTTCCAAAGTATGTGATCTGAAACAGTTACAAGGATGTTAAGTACTTTTCAAAAACAATTATTTTACACCTTGTCGTGCTGGTGGGTAATTTTTTTCAGTGTTTTGTGCCACCGATAAAACACAATGTGCAAGCAAGCTCTTTGCTAAATTACTTGTTATTACTCATATGTGTGTCCCCCACCCCCAGATATCTAATCCCTATATTTACACTGAACTTCAGACCAGAAAATATATTAATTCAACTTAGTTGCTTCTTTGTTTCAGCCCTATTAAGTTTATCTTCCACATGATGAAAATTGTTCTGTTGAAGATACCAGAAGCACTATATCTTGTGGCAATTCTCTACTGAATATTGCTGCCTCTGTCTCTCTAGCATCTATTTTTTAATCAGTTTTTGTAAAAAGTTTGTATTTTTTGTAACTTAGACTTTTATCTCTTCCATTAGAGTTAACAACTTCTTCTTTGTTGCTTTTTTGTGGGACAGATAGAAATAATTGATAAATGAACATCTGTGTAAAATAACATTTATATATTTAGAAAATTTTCATTGTTTTTCTCTCTAAAATTCATAATAAAAAAGATGATACCCTGTTGCATCAACCAGGGTATGGCATTAATAATATGAAACAGACTGACAATAAGAAAGTAAATGGTTCTTCCACAAAAATACTCTAGAGCCATACAGACTTAATAATAATTAAAGGCTCAGCTATTGAGCCTGTATCGCTCACAAGACAAAATGATTCTATGCCAGGCATGACCAAAAATGATGGGGTTTTTTTTACGAATAGAGTCAAATGTTTAGCTATGTTCTCCATTTTTTTGTCTGATCCTATTGAAATGAATAATTTTTGCAAAGGACGCGTTCCCATGTAGAGGAACACCCTGTCTATGAAGACAGTCAGGTTATAATGCGGAACACCTGGACGCAAACCATTGTAGCCGCACTGTGAGTAGTAACGTCACACTCCAAGCAATTTATAAAAGCTTTCTATATATTTCTAAGGTGAGCAGAGTCACTGGGTGTCGTATAGAAGGCTTAATTTCCCCCTACCCATTTATACCCCTTCTCCAGTGGGAATCAAAACTCGTTGACCCGCTAGTATCTTCTACCTTGGTTTCTTTGAAATGAATAACTTGTTTTCGTCTTGATAGATTTGAATAATATTCACTTGACGTTAAACTCTAACTTATCAATCAATTAAAAAATTATAATGAAGGTGCAAGAGACAACGAGTTAAGTTTGCAACTGGAAAATTGAAGAAAATGGTAGGGGCAGGAAATTTAGACTTGTTTGCAACCCCTAGCGGGTCTGTTCCTGATAAACATATTGAAGGGGACTTAATATTGCTAGGACGTGGCGTTTCTCAAGGCTGGCTACATTGTATCGCTGTCAGGCTTTCCGTATTATGATCGCCTCCGTGCGCGGTCCCGGCTTATGAATAGGCCCGCAGCATCTTCTGAGTTTGGAGTATGAGTCTTCCTAACAGAGGACCCCGAGGGAACCCCGGGATATAGAAATAGGACCTAGTATCTCCGGCTTGCGGGGTGTGACACCTCCTCAACGGAGGCTGACCCCGAGGGTCCCGGGATATAGAAATAGGACCCATTCCGTGGTTGTGTGGGATTAATAAATACACAACCCATCTTTCGGATGGGATGTGAACTCAGGTCCACGTGTTGGAAAAATGCCACGCTTCTTAAACGTTAAAGAACCCTTGTAGCAAGCTTTTTTTGGGGTGGTCCGTAGGTGATCGGCTACAAGGCTAAATTCCCCGCCCTTGACGATTTCACCCTACTTTTCCAGTGGCAGACAGAATTTCCCGTCCCATGGCCCTTTCCATACCCCAAAATGATTATTTATCAACAAACTTGTTCTCGTCTTGATATAGCTGAATATTGCTGAGTAGACGTTAAACAATATTCAATCGATCAATCAATCGTATTATGATCGGACTATCCGGCATTGAGAAGGCATTCCTATTTTCAACATTTGGAGTCGCTCCCGATAGATCTCGTACAAGAGTCCCTAAACACCGATTCAGGTGCCTGGAAACGCATTTACCTTCGATTGATTGATGTTTTACGCCAACTTCAGCTTCTAGTATATTGTGGCGAGAACTGTTAAGTATATTGAACAATTTTTATAAATACATAAAATATCAATATAAACCATATACCTTTATACAAGTAAAAACAAATGTGTAAAATAATTTAAGCCAACATTATATGAAATACTTTGTGTACATGTGTGGTCTGAATCAGGAAAAAAAAACATTTTTTATTTATTTTCTTTTTTGATCAAGAACAATTTAAAAATAAACATAACTTGAAGACTTTTGTAAAATTTTGATATGAACTTGTTCAATATTATTGTTATAAAACTTTTAACATCTTCTATAGTGTTTCTTTCATTTTGCATTTTCAATGTTCGTAGCATGTCATAGGATTCACATAGCATTAACCATTTCACAAGATAAACAGGAACCTCGACGGGCAATCTAAAAAAAAATTAGAATCTGTTGCCACTCTCAGTTTGTGATGCAAAGACCTTTTATTCACGTCTGTGTTTAAAGGCAGTGTCATCAAATATGAAAGAAAGCATACAAAACGTGTACAATCATACAGAATATGAAAGGGTCTTTGCATTTTAACTAAACACATTCTAAATTTCTAAAATCTGTATTGAATGGACACGGGTTATGTATTCCGGTATATGCATGAAATAATTATGCTAAACTCCTCACAGGAAGGGATCTTGGTGGAAGCTGTATACTGAGGGTACATAACTTACTTCGTCAGTTGGTAATGGGTCTGGAGCTGGCATGTCAGTTAACTGCTAGTACATGTAGTCTCTTGTGATTTCATGTTTATGTCCGTATATTTAGTTCTTTCAGTTTCATTTTTCACAATTGACTCAGTCCTGTTGCCAACTGATTTTTACTGTTGTTACGATTGTTTTTTTTTATTTATCACATTGGCTATAGGGGGAAGGTTTGGGGCCAATGAAAAAACTAGTTTGCGCCTGTCCTAAGTTAGGAAATTTATTAAGCCTTTGTGTGTCTTGTCTTTTTTCTAGTTAGTTTACTTTATGTCTATAGGAGTCTAGGATGATGCTAATTTCGCTAACTTGATTACTCTTTATTCAGGGGCGACTCCGACCTGCCGTTGGGTGTGGGGTTTTCTCACCGTTCACTGAAGATCTTATGGTGGCTTTGAGTTGTTATTACTCCCTTTGGGTCGTGGTCTCTTTGACACATTCCCCGTTTCCCTTCTTTTTTCTACAATGTAGTATTTTGCCATCCTTTCCATCCTTTTTACAAAGAATTTGTAAATTGTTGATATATTAACAAACAATAACTCAGTTACAACATCACACCATTTGACCCGGTCAAGAAGGTCAGATAGGGATACATTTATTGAATCAACCCTAATTTCTGTTATACCTGCATAAAATATTCACTTTATATAGTTGGACGAGTATAATATAATAATATTACTATTTATGTAGAAATCCCAAAAATAAGATGGTAAGAAACCATCTGTATTGCAATGGTTTAAGAAATTTATGTTGTACATGACACTTCTGCATTGGACAGATGGGCAAATTCCGGTGGCTTTCTCTTTGTTTATTGGGAAAAAGTAGCAGAAGGGTATGATAGAGTAAGGACAACTATCTAACCTTAGAGGAACTAAAAAGAAAAGTAGGTAGGCAGATTTACATCTCCAGCATTGAATTTCGAATGAATGGACATAAAACAAGGCCAGACTGAAAAACTATATTCACAGGATAACAAAACTATGTATCGAAGCCAGTTACCGAAAAAAAAAACACACATTCTGACAAAAGCAATTAAAGGACTTAAACCAACTTGGGTAAAATTGTTATCCCATAAGACTCAATAAATATCGAAGACCCGAGAACACAGGAAGAATTGGCAGAAACAGTTCTGATTGTGACCATCAAACAAAATGAAGGCGACTAGCCATATTGATGAAAATCCGTCAGTTGAGTTTCGAAAATGACGCCAAAATTGCAGCAGTTCAACCGAAAAAACAAGAAAGGAACTACAGAAGTCATAAACAGCACTCAGGAAATCAAGGGCAAGCAATATAACCACAATACCACTATCAATACAATGCAAAAATTAAAAAGTCAATTGTTCAGAGAACAATTGCAAGTTCTTTCCCCGTCAATGTTATGTTTCGTTTTGTCTTATGTTGACCAACCAGAAATGTAGATCTTCATGAGATGAGTATTTATGCAACACAATGTTTTCATAAATTTTTTACCGTTTCCGAGATATCACGATAACAAAATTTCGAATGGCGGCCATTTTGAAAATGGCGGACGAAATTTTTTTCTTTGACCAACCAGAAATGTAGATCTTCATCAGAGCAGTATTTTTGCAACACAATGCTTTCATAAATTTTTTATCGTTTCCGAGATAACGCGATAACAATTTTCGAATGGCGGCCATTTTGAAAATGGCGGACGAAATTTTTTTTTGACCAACCAGAAATGTAGATCTTCACAAAATGAGTATTTTTGCAACACAATGTTTTCATGAATTTTTTATCGTTTCCGAAATATTGCGATCACAAAATTTCAAATTGCCACCATTTTGAAAATGGCCGACGAAAAAAAAAAAAAAAAATTGGCCCTCATAAATGTAGATCTTAATGAGAGGAGTATTTTTGCAACACAATGTTTACATGAAGTTTTTATTGTTTCCGAGATATTGCGATAACAAAATTTCAAAAAGCCACAGTTTAAAAAATGGCCGGCGAAAAAAAATTTGGCCTCCCATAAATGTAGATCTTCATGAGATGAGTATTTTTGCAACACAATGTTTTCATAAATTTTTTATCGTTTCCGAGATATCGCGATAACAAAATTTCAAATAGCCGCCATTTTAAAAATGGCCGACGAAAATTTTTTTTGGGCCAGCCATAAATGTAGATCTTAATGAGAGGAGTATTTTTGCAACATTATGTTTTCATTATTTTTTTTGTTGTTTCCGAGATATTGCGATAACAAAATTTCGAATGGCGGCCATTTTGAAAATGGCGGATGAAAAAAAAATTTTTTGACCCCATATTTGTAATCAGGACCATGAAAGCTACCTGGAAACCAAATTTCATCGAAATCTGACAACTTTCAGAAATCGACATTTGTAGGGGTCAAAAACACGTAACCGGGGTCGCGACCTCAAATTTTTTTTTTCCTGACAAATCATCCTGAGCATAAATGCAACATTTTCCCCACCTCAGAATTTTGATATCGGTTACGGTTTCTTCGCAAACATGATAACAAGGTTTTCAGTCTTCTGGCAGAGAACTCCGTTACTAAAAATAGATCGGTTTCACAGGGTCATTGGCTTCGACCCCTCACTTAGTCGATTAATACTACCAAGTATCGAATTGATATGTCGCGACACTTTTCCGGAAGACCCGCGGAAAAAAAAGAAAGAATAATAATAATAATCAGAAGAAATACAATAAGGCCTTTCCACTGTAGTGGGAAAGACCTTAATTATGGCAAAAATTGATGGGGTAATGAAGGGAAAAAAACCAAAAGAATTCTAAGATACAAGGAACAATTTCCTATCAGCATTTAACATTATGGAGGGAAAAAGAGAAAAATTCAAAATGCCCTTCATACAGAGGCAGAAAAACTACTACATGAATTTATACTAGTAACTAAAAGGGCAAACTTTGTTAAGGATGTGAATTCTATTAGGGAACCAACAAAGCATCCAAAGTCTAACGAAAGGAATGATAGACCACAACCTTACAACACAGAAGCAAGACCAAAGCTCAACAAGACCAACAAGGAAAAGAATCCCTCTTCTCTACAGAAAAAGCCATCTTGTTGCACGTGGTTATAAAGACCGAAATATTTCAACATCTTTTGAGAAGGTAAAAACTATTGACAGATCTAATCTTCTGGAGTACAAAGAAAAAACATGCAACAGAACGGATTCCCCTTGTACTTACATACCATCCAGACCTAAAGCCGATCCCAAGAATTATACGTAAAAACTGGAACCTTATAGAAAATGATCCCTGTTTAACTAAATTTTTAAAGCCCCACCGTTAACATCTTTTCGTACGCCAAGAAATCACCCCTATAAACGCGAGATCGTTAACCATAACTATGCGATCGTTAACACCATAAGCGTTCTTTAACTCCAGCCATGAAATATGAAGAAAGTTTTATAGTGGGCAAGTTTTATTTATTATTATCAATTCATCACACGTATTGTATGAATAAATATCTCATATACCGTTACCTTATAGCATGCCTTTTTTATTTTCTAGTCCACCATCAAACATATTAATACCTAATTCCGTTTTTTACATTTTATTAATGCATAACCTTAAAATTTAACCACAAGATAAACATACATTATCATTGATCGACAGCAGATAACGGTATGTTCCCAATCGAAATCTACTTCTATATACAAAATAACCCTTAAGTCGTAACTACTATATGTTTTAATTGAGTAAATAACAGTTTAAATGTGTTTATTTATGCGGATATACGTTATTCAAAGCGATCGTCAAACATCTCTTTTTCTGGAAGGGGCGATCGCTAACCAAATATTACGCTATCCTTAACCACATTTTAGCGATCATGAACTCGACATCAAATAAGTTAAATTCTACCAGCGGGACAACCTTTCTATAAGAATCACATCTAGATACGAGGATATTACAGACCGATGTTCATTACTAACCAGAAAACTACTCCACCAAGGATATTAGGAAGTCAAAGAACGCTTGCAATTATCACTCCTTAAATTTTATAGTTACCATCTCTAGTTGGTTGACCTATACAATGTGACAGTCTCGCAACATGCGACTGGCATTTTTACATTTGACTAGATCTATTTGCTTCTAAACTATCGGACTTGACTTGTTCCTTGTTACGATTTTACACATCTTCCCAGTCAAGTGTTTGAGGTCTATAATGGCCTTTCCCGCAATCCCTTGACAAATTTTGCTTATATTTTCTAGCATGCTTCTCTACGTGAGAAGCACATTGATGAGCCAATAAAATCAATCAAAAATGGTTGAGATGGATTTTCATTGATTCATTTGGTTACATCTGATCACAAGAAGTAGCTACGGAAACATAAATGACATGTTTCAATCCCAATGGCTCATATAGTTGCTTCTTTTGTGGAGAAGTATAGCCCGAGAAATATAGGCCAAATCTATAAAGGGTTTGATGGGAAGGAAATGAAAATCCAACACTTGACTTGGCAAGATGAATTTGACATTGGAGATATCATTTCTCACATGGCGAGGTATGCATCCATAGAATAATATCTTTACCCTGTTGACCCGCATCAGAGAGTTCATGTGGACATGGTCACCTAGTTTTCTCATGGTTGTACACGTTGAATGCGATGTTGTTAAACTCGAATGTCGGTGTACTGGTGTACTACACTTTCATGTCCTTTAAAAATTGTTTTGTGTGGCATTTGACAGAGCAAGCAATATACCATTGTAAGACTTTATGTGTTAATAAGTAATCTAGTGTAGGAAGAAGGAAAACAAAATTCCTCTTGTTTAAATATCAGAATACATACTTATGATTCTCAAGGATTTCCCCTCTTGATGTCAATTTTGGTTTTATACGAGTTCACACTTGTATATTGCAGGAGTTCCTGAGTGTTATACTTTTGATCTCAATTGTGTAGTTTGTTTGTGTTTCGTATATTTGCTTGCATGTACATGTATCTGTGTCACGTTTATGATATTTTTGAAATATGACTTATTATTTTTAGTTTTTATGAAAAGTTTTCTACTTTGCGATATAACTGTTTTATATTTGAGTTTTAGCGAATTGCCAATACGTAATTTTTTTTTTATAGTAAATAATGTTGTTGCTTCTGTTTTGATAAAAGTATAACTTACGTAAATACTCAGTAAACAAACTTTTTTAACAATAAATCTATTTTTTCAGTAAATGAGACTGCAATTGTTTTAATTTTTATATCTTAGAGGAATCTATTCAGTTGAATTAACGATCGCTTTGTTGCAACTGAAACGTAGGTAACGATCGCTCAGTAGTTAGTTAAAGATCGCATTATCTTGGTTACTCTATGCAAAGTTTTACAAGAGGGTATTTTGCTCAAAAGACAGACATTTTGAGCATTACTGTTTAAAAATAAGACAGTCATGTTCATATTACTGAATTTTATACACCCTACAATGATTTGAAATTGTAACAATCAGCAAAAATTAACCATCATCACTCCATCTCCGAATAAAGTTAATGATCGCTTTTATTGTTAACGATCGCATGGTTATGGTTAACGATCTCGCGTTTAAAGGGTGGAAATATAAAAGACATACTTGTTACAGCTAAAATACCAAAAAAGCCCCAATCAACAACAGGATGCTACAGGCCTTGCGTTGGAAGTAACTGTGCTTGCTGCCGACCTGCATATACCGAAAAAACATTCTCCAGCACTGTCAATGGGCAACAATGCACCATTTATGCGGACTCAAATTGTAAATCTAAAAACACTGTTATGTCCTCACATGCCAGTCTTGCAAACTACAGTATGTTGAGGAATCGGGGGATAACTTCAACAAACGATTTAACAATCACCGTTCGTTCAGTGTGAATGAAAGGGATTGTCCTCGTATGTTGAGGAATCGGGGGATAACTTCAAACGATTTAACAATCACCGTTCGTTCAGTGTGAAAGAAAGGGATTGTCCTCTTACTAGGCATTTTTTTATCACCGTTCGTTCAGTGTGAAAGAAAGGGATTGTCCTCTTACTAGGCATTTTTTTAAGAACTGGGCATCGGTTTGAGGTTATCACATTTCAGATCACTGAGTGCAATTCATCTTGGGACAAAGAAGCCCGCAAACTCCGAGAGAGATTTTGGTTATACAAGCTCAGATCCCTTGAGCCTGATGGACTTCATGAAAGAGACGAAAAAGTTTTAAAAAGTAAATAATGAATGCAATAAATTTAAATTCACTTTTACATTTTTTTTAAGTATTACATTACAAAGTTATTTTACATACAAAGACTAATATATCAGTTTAACATGTATACGTTTCTCGGCAGAAAATACACCTATTATTGTTTAACATGAAAAAAATATTTGTGGTTAACATGTTTTACATCTAATGAACGATGTACTTATACCAACAAAAATATTTTTTCGATATTTTAAATGTTCAGCCTCGCCTGACGAAGATTCTTTGTGAATCGATAATCAGCGATTTATATTTCATAAAAATATTTACATTTTTAGTGTGTTTTTACATTTTTTAGACAAACTATAATTTCATTATGTGTAACTGTATCATCCTTATTCCTGGGGTGATCCACACTCTTTAGATATGAATGTTTGTTGCTATTATAGACCATTATATGTGTCTGTGTGTGTGTGTGTGTTAGTACCTCATAATCACTGATAAATTTCATTCAATTGATATGCTATTCATATAGTGATCATGTGATCTAGCATCCCACAGACTAACTAAGCAAGAATTTTTTATTGTCCCCCGCCGCAACGCGACGGAGGGACATAGACATGGTCTGCGTCGGTGTGTCGCGTTTTTTTTTGTGGGCGCAACTCCTCAGAAACCGCTGGTCAGAATTCATTCAAATTTTACAGGATTGTTAGTCACCATGAGTACTAGATCATATCGCATTGCCAATTTAATTCGTAAAATTTTGTGGGAGTTATGGGACTTTGATTATTTCAACATTGTTATACAATGGCAAATCTTGTGGACGCAACTCTTCAAAAACCGCTGGTCAGAATTCATTCAAATTTGACAGGATTGTTACTCGCCATTAGTACTAGATCATATCGCATCGCCATTTTGATTTGACAAATTTTACAGGAGTTATGGGACTTTATCGACTTAATGCATGCTTCAGCTTAGGAACACTTTGTGGGCGCAAATCCTCGGAAACCACTAAACTTATTATGCTGAAATTTTGAACATTTGGCACCATATGTACTTGATCATATTATGCAGCCATTTTGAGTCGACAACTTTTACAGTAGTTATGGGACTTTATCAACTTAATGCATACTACAACATAGGAAGACTTTGTGGACACATCTCCTAAAAATCCAATTAAGGGATTTTGCTGAAATTCTGCTTGGCTGTTTGCCACCTAATGCAGTTGATCATATCCTGCCGTCATTTTGATTCCCAAAATTTTACATGAGTTATGGAACTTTATCGACTTTACTGCAGCGGCGGGGGACAAAGCTACGCGTAGCAATCCTGTATCTTTATCGGCAGTTTACAATTTCCAAAATGTTGCAAAAGGTCGACGTACATCTAGTCGGAGTAAAAATAAGGTAATATTCGGACTTAAAGCTTCCTACATGGATTTGGATACGGCTAATTATGATGAAGGCGTAATTCAGTTTAAAGTGAGACACGCTATTCGTCTCTTCATTTAAAGATCTATTTATAGTAACGGTCCCGGTTACATGAAGCACCTTTAATTTTCAGGATTTCACCATCCTAAATTGTTTTGAGTACTTCCTCATTTGAAAGTTCCCTCAGTGAGCGTTTTACAAAAATCACTCGGCGTATTTGAAGAAACCCTCGTGCATGGAAAAATGTTTTAGTATTTTTATTAAATCACATTAGCGGTCTTAGTAGAACCATTTTGACTGAAGGTGCAAAATGAATTAAAAAGCCGGGGAAAATGGAATGTTGTTTCGAAGGTAACAGTCGTATATTGTAAATTATACTTTATTATCAGATTCATGATGGCCGACGAGAAACAAAGTAGAGAGGGAGAAACTGGAGCGAGAGGGTGAAGATTCTAAGTGTTAACAAACATGAAAACATTAATTTTTGAAAAGCTGGAAGTGTTGGGCGTCACCACATACATCAAAAAGATGGCATGGGGAAAAGTGTCAACGAATTCAGTGCGTAGGTTCATTAAAGGTGGTATATACATACGGAACGTATCATTCACGTAATAATTTTAATTGGTGGATCTGTAAGCATACTTTCATTCTACATGTTCTACCGTGTAGAATATCGGATAATTATGTAAATACCTGTATTGCATGTTGCATTTCTACCTAGCTGTTTATTCTCTATATCATATTTGAATGTGTGGAAATTCTACCCTAGGGATTTTTATTCAAATGGAATGTCCCGTCCCGTGACCCTTTCCATACCGCAAAGTGATTATTTATTAACAAACTTGTGCTCGTCTTGATAAAGCTGAAATATTGCTGAGTAGACGTTAAACAATATTCAATCAATCAAATGGAATGAATACACTGCGGCTTCCGAAATAAAACAACTATTACATCTGCATAGAATACACAATCAACCCCACACAATGCTATGCATCTTATGTCTTATACATGTAATAACTCGTTAAGCAAACGTGAACAGACTCGGAATGAGATTTCAACAACTTCCGCATTTATGCGCTCGGCTGTAAGAACACTGAACTCAGTAGAAAATGGTGAAATAAACAATGATACGGATTAAGGGACGAGTGCCAGTGGGCGGAAACGAACTGTTGAAGTATTGAATCCAGACAGTGATGTAGATATAGGAGATGATGAGCATTATATTAATGATGATTTTGTAGATGAAGGAAACAAATCTGACTGTGGTGAAAAAAATAATTAGACACTCAATCGGATTATGAGGTTGAGTTAAGGCACGAAAAAGCTGATCGAGACTCGGAGACTAATATGATAGAAACTGACATTGAACTAATTTCTCTCGCATTAATCCAGAAAAAACTGTAACTGATTCCAATGGAAAATACAGCTAAAATAGAGCTTTAACGAGGGGGTAGCATGTGACCAACAGTTTGCATTATGATGCATAATAGTTGGAAAATGAACTGTTCTGTTACTTTATTTCAAAACTAGCTAAGCTTTTAACTTCATAGTGTATACGCTGTTGGTATCCTGGAACGATAGGTAATTACACGTTTATTGTAATTATTGGCCATTTTATATGAGCTTTCGGGAGGTAACAAAAAATACAAATGTATAACGGATTTATCTACGATTGTATTGGTAGTGTTGAACTGACTGGGTATCAGTTTGTTATGAATGTTTACCGGTAAATGATTTTGGATAGGAGTAGAAGGGGTTATAGAACGTCTTCTTGTAGCATTCTTTTCAAAGAAAGAATAGCAAACGTATACAATTGATTTATATTGTATTCAGGAATTTTGTAATACTTTATTTGTTACAGATAATTTAGTATGGCTGAACAAGAGCTATTCTATGATGAGATAGATACGTGGAAGGAAAATATGGGGATACAATCGAATAGTATAGTCGATTTTTTCTTTTCGACCGGGAGTTAAATTGAATGGGACATTCAATTTAACTTTGTTGAGGAATGCCACAATGCAAACTTTAAGTTTCCTTCATGATCTAAATACCTCCGTCATTGGCAGGAAAAACTCACTCCTAAGTGTGTGACGTTCATTTGTCCGATCTCCAGATGTTTTGCATCATGCAGAATAGCCCATAATATGAAGCAATATTTCTCTATAATACATGGCATGGCAGACAAAGAGGCTGAGGCCAATACATTTAAGAGATGTGAGAACTGTGACTTCAGAAATCCAGGAGTGTTCTACTTCAGAAGAAGAGTAGCCTCGAGAGCGTCTACGGTCGTGTCATCAGGATCTATCACTACCTCGACATCCTTGCCGTCTCAGTTGTCCTCTGCAACTAGCTAATATTCAGCATCTTCCGTCATTGCCAGTGAGATCACATCATCATCCTTAGATATCAGCTTATCTAAATCCGATGAGTTAACACCCTCAGCCTCTACCACTGTCAAAACATTATCCAGGGTCTTTGCGTCTGTGGACTCTTCTCCAGTTGTCACCTCTTCTCCGTCGTATGTGATTGCTTCCGTGTATTCATCTTTATCTTCAGTTGTCACTCTACATCTTCGATTGTTACCGCTTCTGTGGACAATAAATGTTATACCTAAAGCAGACCTTGCAGCAAAATCTAGAAAGGAAAAAAATAATTGTTGGTAAAGTATATTAGCGATGTGAATCCGTAGAGCGCATTTTTTCTCTACCTTAAGATTAAACGATAGGGACTTTTGCTAAAACCATGAAGGGTTAGGTACCGAGATCTCTCACTAGTTGTTGCGACAATTGGGTGAAAATACGCAACTCTCCATGACTGAATTGCGTGAAAACTCGTTGTTGCAGAATTATTTGGATTATGTCAATTTCAAATTGGGTTATACGACGCATGTCTAAAACGATACATTGGGTTTTCATTGATTTTAATTGCGTAATCTCGCAAATCCACAGCTTATCTGCAGCTCTGGGGATGATTTAAAAATGTTATTGCACACTGAAATCTATGCTGAACAAAACTTTCACTGAAAAGGGAAACAAATGGGATCAATTCATTGATACGACATTGTTTTCAAATAGATTGATTGATTGAATATTGTTTAACGTCTACTCAGCAATATTTCAGCTATATCAAGACGAGAACAAGTTCGTTAATAAATAATCACTTTGGGGTATGGAAAGGGCCATGGGACGAGAAATTCTGACTGCCACTGGAAAAGTGGGGTGAAATCGTCAAGGGCGGGGAATTTAGCCTTGTAGCCGATCACCTACGGACCACCCCAAAAGAGCTTGCTACAAGGGTTCTTTATCGTGCAGGAAGCGTGGCGTTTCTTCCAACACGTGGACCTGAGTTTACATCTCATCCGAAAGATGGGTTGTGTATTTATCAATCCCGCACAATCACGGAATCGGTCCTATTTTTATATCCCGGGACCCTCGGGGTCAGCCTCCATTTAGGAGGGGTCACACCCCGCAAGCCGGAGATACTAGGTCCTATTTCTATATCCCGGGGTTCACTCGGGGTCCTCTGTTAGGAAGACTCATACTCCAAGCTCACAGGATGCTGCGGGCCTATTCATAAGCCGGGACCGCGCACGGCGGGTTTTCAAATAGAACAGCAGAGCATGTCTACTTTTTTTTTGCTCTCTATATGAGGACACCAGTCCTCCCTAATGAAGGGGAGATTGCTCCACTTCCAGGCACTGAAGATAATTATGATCATATTTCTGATGTTGTTGATCGGTTAAAGTCGAGAAGACACCCCCCCCCAAAAAAATGGCTGCTAACATTAATATTGAACAAACGAGACAAAAACGTGCTGATAAGTGTACACATGAGATAATATCTCATGTGTACACTTTGTTCAATTTGTATTATCTAAATTTATGGAAATTCTAAAACCTAAGGATTAACTTCCTCCATCGTAGTTTTGTCCTTAGCTATATTTGATATTACTGATTATTCGGGTTTCGTTTAGTTTTATGCATTTTAAACATTTTTTGAAATTATGGATTTCCTTTGTTTTGGTTCTAGTGCTGCTGATGAGGAATTAATTTCCGAAATGGCCATACAGCTCATTAAAATTATTGCAGTTGGAGTTGACATATGTGTTATGATCTCATGTTCATTTACTCCATATCCTTTCGTAAAATATTTAATACAGGAGTTTGTCTTTTATTGCAGTGTGGAGTTGGTATAACAATTCCCCGTGGTAGAGATGTATGCTCTTTATTTTTCTTAGATATGGTGTACTTGTACATGAGATAATATCTCATGTGTACACTTTGTTCAATTTGTATTATCTAAATTTATGGGAATTCTAAAACCTAAGGATTAACTCCCTCCATCGTAGTTTTGTCCTTAGCTATATTTGATATTACTGATTATTCGGATTTCGTTTAGTTTTATGCATTTTAAACATTTTTTGAAATTATGGATTTCCTTTGTTTTGGTTCTAGTGCTGCTGATGAGGAATTAATTTCCGAAATGGCCATACAGCTCATTAAAATTATTGCAGTTGGAGTTGACATATGTGTTATGATCTCATGTTCATTTACTCCATATTCTTTCGTAAAATATTTATGATGAACAGCATCAAATTGAAAAATCAAAAGTGTTTAAAATAGGGAATAAGATTTTCTTAAAGACCTTTGGGCGAAAAAAGGTTCCTTGTGGACATCCAACGTATACAGGACCATTTATGTAGATATCATGGAAAAGGCAACTACAGATTACAGGAAATTAATGCTGAAAAAATTATTGGTCCTTATAATCAAAAAAGCTGAAAACATATGATAGTGATTCAGATGATGGTAGTGATGCAGTTACAGACCTTAACAAGAGCTGTCGCCGAATGACAGCCAAATATACCGCCCATTCATTGAACCCCGAACCAATACGGTAGGTGCAAATTTAAGTGGGTGTTGAGACAATACAGGTGTGGACACAATTCAAGTATAATCTTCAAGAAAGATCATTTCATAAGGGTGCCAATGAAAATACTGTCAAAATCAGACAAAAATAAAATTTAACTTTTTTTTTGCCTCGTTGACATTTTACAGAAAAATCATATTCATTTCTCTCCCCCTAGCGTGATTTCATAATATCTACGCCTTGAATTTTTTTTTAATGAAAAATTGTCAAGTCCTTAAAAAATCATTGCAAAAAGAATCAACGAAAGTTCTAGTCAAATTACCTCCCCTTCCTGGTTTCGGACAATAATTATATTCGTTCATGCACATCCCCAAATAGTGTCCTTTCTCTGTGTAAAGATTCATAAAAATCCTTTAAATGGTTCAAGAGGGGTTGCGCTTACGAGGTAACCCATACATAGGGAATCAACGAAAAGTTAAAGTCAAATTATCTCCCCTTCCTTGTTTCAGACAATAATTATATTCCTTCATGCACATCTCCATATAGTGTTCTTCCTTTGAGTAAAGTTTCATTCAAATCATTCCAGTGGTTTAAGAGGAGTTACGCTTACCAGGTAACCTATACATAAGGTCAAATTATCTCCCCTCCCTGGTTTCGGACAATAATTATATTCCTTCATGCACATCTCCATATAGTGTTCTTCCTTTGTGTAAAGTTTCATTAAAATCCTTCCAGTGGTTTAAGAGGAGTTGCGCTTACAAGAAGTGTGGACAGACGGACGAACAGACAGGGTTATTCCTATATACCATCCCCCCAACATTGTTTGCAGGGTGTATAATATTAATACTGACGATGATGGTAGTTTCACTGAAACTGCCAACGGTGTTGTACAGATGGAACTTGATCCTGATGATGATATTTTTCTGACTCAAAATACATTTCATTTCAATCAAAGTATTGATCTATTTCTCATGATAAAACTGACAGTGCCAGAATCCTCACTTGATATGGACATTGAAGATATGATAATGTTGTAGCTCATTTAAGGTAGAGAGTGGCACTTGGGATAAAAAAATCCTGTCAATAGATTTTGCTTATTTTTGCTATATTGTAAGATTGGAATGTCCTCTACAAAATATAAAAAAAATTAGGGGGACTTTCTTGCCATATAAGAGAGTTAAGCGACACCAAAAGCGCCCCCTGGCGGCAATACCAATATTTTTACCTAGTTTCTTCTATTTCACCCCTCAAATTTTCATTTTAAATAAAAAATCATGGCTAATGCTTATTATTGGTACAAAACATATGTGTTTAAATAAAAAAAATGGTTTCAGTGATTTATCAGTTGGTAAACCCCAAAAATGGCGGGAAAATGTTGATTTTTGACCAAAATGTTGGGATTTTCATATGTCATTTATACACTTTAAGTCCCAGTGTACTGAAAACCTGTCAATAGATTTTTTTTTAAAACACCATCAGTTGAAATGTACTAACATAAGCATCATTTCATAAAAAAATGAAGGTATGTTTCTTCCTTCGTTTACCGGCTATATGAGATGTGGTATGTACCTCCAAATGCCTATAATAGCCAAAACGACTAATAAAAATGTTCAAGATTGGATTGTCCTTTGTAAAGGAAGTTATTAATCCTTGAAACAAAACCTTTTATGAACTTTATAAAATTGAACATAATTCTACAAGAACATGCATCATGATTACAATCACCCCTAAATATATGGGGGCCATACAAAAAGGGGTGGGGTGGGATGGGCATATCATAGAAGTATCACTTGTCTGTCCAAATTGTTTTTTTTTGCCAGCCTTTTACTTTAATAAATTTCATATCTCTAGTTCTTTTGATAATTCATAACCTTTTTAAGGGGTTATCTTGGCTAAATTTAAATACTAAGGGACATAGAAGTACTAAATGGGATCACATTCCAGTCTTTTATGGAGAATATGTACATACATTTGCTATAAAATTTTATGAGATGTAGTTTTTTGGGACCCCGTCCATCTAATGTTGGGCCCTACAAGGGCCAAAATCATAGATAAATAAGCATCTAACATATCAATATTGGCCTATGCTAAGAGAGCCTCTTTAAATTGTCCATGGTATGGTCTCCTTGGACTTACCGTGTTCAAAATTTCATGCAGGTCAATATAATATGTAGCTTTAGGACAACCAAAAGGAACAATTTGGAGTGGATATGCTTGTGACAAACATGATGGTATGTAAGTAGAAATGGACTAGGAATTGTCACCTGAGACTGCAAATCCCCTTGCCCTTTATCTACATATTAGTTAGAGAGCAACTCAAGTCAGGCGTAAAATGTAGGTCAAGGTGGGGATGTTGCTTACTACCAAAGATGTATACACTGACCAAATATTATCCCTGTACCCCTTGTAGAACTTTGTCTGTAGTATGCAGTTACTAGCTGATATTAAAACTCCTTTTTACATATGTAGAAATACTATACCACTGTTCAACATTCAGCTGATATCAAATGTGATCAAAGGTAATTCCTCAGGGGTGGATCCAGGACCTTAGGAGGGTCCAAAACTATATATTTACGATTTTAACCAGCATTTTCTAGATTTTTTTCAAAAAATGTGCCTAAGAATCACAAACAAAATTTTCCAACAAAAAACGGGGGTGTCAAGACCTCTCTGGATCCGCCCCTATTCCTTATTTGGTATTGTGAATTGTAACATTATGTAGGCTAGCAGAGTACATATATAAGGTCACCATATACCTCATATGGCCTCATATTAAAAACACAAAGTCTACAATACAGTAACAGTCTTTTATTAGTACATTGCAATAGAAATAATTGTAATAATTACTATAAAAGAGAGCTGTCTTGCCTTGTGGGAATCAACATTATAATAAACTGTTACCACAGAGAGATGTCTCATCTTGCGGTACTGGACATTGTCGAAGTCAACAGACCATGACTGCAAGGGCATATGTTCTAATTTGTTCCAAAAGTGAAGCCATATTGTTCCAAGGTATCTTCCTACTAAATATGTATGACCTAGCACAAGCACTTGATGTTAAGGTGTCTCAGTGGTATTATTCCGCCATTTTTGTCTAATAATTGTTCATTTAGGTTTCATTCATTAAGAAATTTAACAAAATATTTATTTAAAATGAAAAGAAAGTTCAAATGTATTTAAAATTAATATTCCTAATCATTTTTATATCATTTTCATTACAAAAACGTGAGTTAAAACACATGAGCTTTAAATCTGTTGCTGGATTTACAGAACAGAGAAATTATTCAAGGGAGATAATTTGATAAAATATTTTAACAAAGATATCACTAGAGAAATTAACATTTTGCAATTTTTCTCTCTTATTTCAACGGTGACCCCTAATTTTTATTTTTTATATGTAAACTACATAATGATAATTAAACACATGCAAAGTATGAAAAAATTCTATAATAGATTTTTCAAACTATTCTCTCATATGATCATTTTCCCTATCATTTCTATGTAAAATCCTGAAATTTTCAATTTCTGATTTTGCGCTTAAATGCACGGTGGCCCCCAAATTTTATTTTACATTTTGAACAATAATACAATTATGTTTCTACACAGAAAATTTTACAAAATTCTAAAATAGGAAATTAATACCCTGCAGACACCTTAAACGGACTGAAGAAAAAACCTAACGTTGACATAAGTTGAAAATCATGCAAAATGTCAAAGTCAACAGACCGTGACTGCAGGGGGTATAGGTTCAAAACAGCGCCAAAAGTGAAACAATATTGTTCCAATGTATCTTCCTACCAAATATCATTGACCTTGCACAAGTGCTTGATGGTAAACGGACTAGAGAAGAAAACTTAACAATTGTGAATGCTGCCGCCGGCGGCGGCGGAATCACCCATACCTATGCGTCGCCTTCCGCGACTTTCGTCGCAGGCGAGACAAAAATCAACAGACCAGCACTGCAGGTGTATACATCCAAAGCAGTGCCTAAAGTGAGACAATATTATCCTATGGAATCTTCCTACCAAATATCATTTGACCTAGCACAAGGAGTATTTCAAAACAGATTAGATAAAAACTTAACACTGAAAATCAGATTGCAGTAGTATATGTTCAAAATGCCACCAAAACTACATTGTATAGTACACTTGATGGTAAAAAGGCTGGAGAAAAAATCTTAACAATTGTGGACATATACTGCAACTAACACCGCTACGATCTTCAAACTTATGTGTCGCATTTTGCAGACAAGATATTTTACAATGTACATTTACATCTGGTTTCCAAATGAAAGTTGCTTACTATTTTTCTACATTTTTTTTTCAAAGGACCATTTTTTCCAATGAATTGATGAAAAGGGAATGCTTCACAATGACACTGATACCCTGTCTCAAGCCTTGTTGCAATATGATGAATCTTAAATATGAACCTATTATTCTGAGACAGACATTGAAAAAGAACCTGTTTTCATCTGCAATATTTAGTCATTGATTAACGAACTAGTGTGCAAAATAATGCGACTTATAGATTATTTACGTTTTTTTAAACGAGATGGATTTTCTCATCTCTATCTCATCGAAGGGCGACAGCCCTGAGATGAGATGGGGATGAGAGCATCCATCGAGTTTAAAAAACGTAAATAATATATTTATCGCTATTTTGTGACGTCGTAGTTACCAACACGCGTCCTTGACAGCAAAGTGATATTTTACGTTCTCACGCTAGTAGAGTGGGAACGAATAATATCACAAAAAAAGATCAAAGGAAAAACGCACAAAATAGCGATAATAGTACTTCCCGAGAGAGAAAATAAGTCAAGTACCGTGGTGAACAGATTGACAAATGAACAGACGAAAAAACTATATACAAAGTTAGTCGTGTATAAAAAATTTATGTTAATACATAACTACATTAACAATAGGAAAAACTAGAGGATGTGTCTGTAAGCCAAGGATGACCCTCCTGTCATAAAACATATTTGTATATATAATTGTCAAAATATGGACCTAAACCAAGAACTTAACCGAAGTCGCCCGAGCGTAAAATGTAAATCACAGTGACCTAAATAATAGTGAACCGTGAAGTATTACCCAAGACTAATCCACATTTGAAATATCATAACCCTACTACATATACTACCCAAGATATGAACTAAACCAAGAACTCAACAAAAAGTGTTACGGACGGACGGACAATGGTAAAACTATATGTCCGATCCACATACCTGGTCGGGCCATAAAAAGGAATATACGAAAAAACAAAACGATATTCAGGAATCAAGAACACATTCATAGCCTTTGTCTTCTAGCCACATTGCATTGAAACAATAAAAGTTTTTACTAACAAAGTCTACCATGAAAATTTGTAACAGACAGATATACATCAAGGGAATGTGTCAGAAAGACACTCTGATACCCCGCTCGCAGCTTTGTCACCCAAAGGTCAACCTAAAAGAGTCTCTCAGACGGACAGGCATTGATAAAAGAGCCCATTGTTGGTTGAAATGTTTAGCCCTTCATACAAGTTACTAGTGTACAAAATTTCATGAAGATCTGACATGTAGTCCCCCAAAAAATGTGTGACGGACGGACGAACGAACGAACAGACTGAAAAACTATACCCCGCAACAAAGTTGGCGGGGTATAAAAATAATATATATCACCCCAACAAAAAAGGGCAACATAATATATCTCATTCACAAACATACCTGTACGGTTATCTCTTAATAAAAATGTTCATATCATTATAAATAGCCTGCCTTACTTGTAACCTTCTTTTGTCGAGTTTGTCTAGATCCTACACATTCAGAATAGGTGACTTCTAATAATTACTGAGATGTGGGCAAAATATAACCAAGTTCACTAGCAAACAATTCACAAACTGACCAATAATCATAATAGAGTTACTCTTCTCTTTCTCTGAAGTACTTTGATATTGATGTACTTATTCTTCGGAGTTTTATTCCATGCTCTAATAACACAGATCTGGACCACTTTCACCACCCCTGTTGAAAGCTAACTGCAAATGCTTCTGACATAATCCGCTGCATGCCAACTTCCGTGCAGTTGTTCTGGTGATATAGGATGCCTTTACCATCTTGTCAAAGGATTTGACCAACAACATCATATCAAAAGGGAAAATATCTTTGTCAGAATAGGTAAAGTGTTCCAACAGTTGATAAAGACTTGTTACATCTGCAAATGCATCGTGAGCATCATATTCAATTCCCAATAATCTGCTGAGTAAAGTTTGCTGTTTGTAGTTTCCAATCTCCTTTTTTTCAAATTTCTTCTTTGCCATTTTGTATGTGTCGATACAACCAAACACATGTCGCATGAATTAAGCCAACAAGTCATATTGACGTCACTGGTTGATTAAAATATGGTTGTCATAAGCGGCGATATAATGGCCGACTAAAATTGGCTTCTCCTTTCCCTTCAAGAAGTCAATAAATTCCAATAAAACAAGTCTAATATTTCTGTTGTTTACTGGCACTCCATTATGGTACATCTGGTTGCGCTTTTGATCATACACTAAACCAGTTATTTCTGATGCTTTTGGGGATATATCACCACTAGGAGATGCATACTGGTTGAATGCTTCTTTACCATCAAATGCTGCCAATTGGGTGATTTCTGAAGTTCTTAGTAGTCCTACAAAAGTAATCTTAATATATACCGGTATCAAGATGACACAAATCAATACAATGTCTACTATCAGTTTTAGGTTAGTGGTTAAAAACAAGTTAGAACTGTAAACATCATGCAGGACATGGACACAGTACCCAATAATAAGCGTAAAATGTCAAAGACTGCAGGGATATACACTAAACATAGGTAATCTATCAATTACAGAGTTTGCCTCGTTACCGCATACTCGATAAAACAATGAAATGTGTCAGAAATACACTCTGATGCCCCGCTCGCAGTTTTGTCACAAAAAAGTCAACCTAAAAGTCAACCTGAAAGGTAAACCTGGGTCTCAGACTCTCAGACAGACAGACATTGACAAAAGAGCCCATTGTTGGTTGCAATGTTTAGTTCTTCATCCAAGCAAGTACTGTACAAAATGTCATGAAGATCCGACATGTAGTTCCCCAAAAAATAAATGTGACAAACGAACAAACGAACGAACAAACGGAAAAACTATATACCCCGCAACAAAGTTGGCGGGGTATAAAAAATATCTCCTGAATGGAACAAGTAAACACATTTATGTTGATTTCCATCTATTTCTTCTATAAACTTACAAAGTCCAAAAGTCAGTAAACAATAAAAGTATAGGTCGCAGTCACCTAATTTTATCTGGATGCTGACATACTACCATAGATACATCTGTATGCAACTTTATATGACTTAGTATGTCTAGTATGTATTGTTGTTAAGTCATGTTGATTTCCATCTATGTCGTCCGTAANCTAGCCTGAATCGCTCACCTGGAACCTGCATGTATATACACATCTGATTCATATTAGAATTTCATCACATGAAATTATCGATTGATTGATTGATTGAATATTGTTTAACGTCTACTCAGCAATATTTCAGCTATATCAAGACGAGAACAAGTTTGTTAATAAATAATCACTTTGGCGTATGGAAAGGGCCATGGGACGGGAAATTCTGACTGCCACTGGAAAAGTAGGGTAAAATCGTCAAGGGCGGGGAATTTAGCCTTGTAGCCGATCACCTACGGACCACCCCAAAAAGAGCATGCTACAAGGGTTCTTTAACGTGCAGGAAGCGTGGCGTTTCTTCCAACACGTGGACCTGATTTTACATCCCATCCGAAAGATGGGTTGTGTATTTATTAATCCCGCACAACCACGGAATGGGTCCTATTTTTATATCCCGGGACCCTCGGGGTCAGCCTCCGTTTGGGAGGGGTCACACCCCGCAAGCCGGAGATACTAGGTCCTATTTCTATATCCCGGGGTTCCCTCGGGGTCCTCTGTTAGGAAGACTCATACTCCAAGCTCAGAGGATGCTGCGGGCCTTTTCATAAGCCGGGACCGCGCACGGCGGTGAAATTATCGAAAAAGGGCAACTACTACTACATCACTTTATACTAAAATTGGTCTGCAAATAGATCTCATCATTCTGCTCAATTTCATTCTATGCTAGAATGTAGATATATGCCTTCATTTTTCAGTATTTTAGCAAAAACGGTTGATATAGAGCTATGTTCTATTTTTAGCCACGGCTGCATGTTTCTCGACAGATCAAAAATCCAAACAAAATTTTTTTTGAAGAGCAGTCTAAGGAACAATCCTACAAAGTTTCACTAAATTCTGCCCCGTAAATTCTGAGAAGAGGATTTTTAAAGTTTCAAATGCAAAAAGTGCAAAAAATCGTCGAAAAAGGGCAACACTCAACAGATTTTCATGAAAATCAGTCTGCAGGTAGATCTTATCATTCTGATTAATCTGCCTTCGTTTTTCACTATTTTAGCAAAAAAACATTGCCGTAGGGCTATGTTCTATTTTTATGTTTTTCGACGGATCAAAAATTTAAACGCAATTTTTGCGCAGGACATGCTAATGAACAACCATGCCAAATTTGGTTAAAATCTGTTCTGTAGTTTCAGAGGAGAAGGTGTTTGAAGAAATTGTTAACGTCTATGACAGACGACGACAGACGCCAAAAGATGACAATAGCTAACGTGGCCTTCGGCCAGGTGAGCTAAAAACATTATACCATCCACAACTCGTATAATTAAGTTGAGCTCAAGAATTTTTCCCTTGAGATATTTTTTTTGAAAATTGTAAATTAAATATTTGTCATAAGCACCTGTTGTTTCTAAATCATAGACTATGACTGTTTCCTTTCCTGTGATGTTTTTTTTTTTTGATGGTATGGTTTCTGTGTCAACATGTTGTTGAACTTCAATTTCCCCTCCGTAGGTGTCTCCTTTCACTTCTTCCCTCTGGATGTTCTTTGCTTTATTGTACTAGATAAAATAGAAACATACTAAGAGACTCCCAAGAGCCTGAATCTCTCACCTGATATCTAGTGTTTTTAATAAATTGGAAATTGGTTCAAAATGGCCGCCAGTAGAAAAATTTCAATACTGCCATTCAACCCAGTATGTCTAATTAACCCTTAAAACACTTTGCTAGATCTTTTTTGACGGATCAATTTGTATGAAGAATCTTTGTAGCCAATACCTCATAGATCATTGCTACCAAGCTAAGTTTAAAGCAAATCCTTTCAGTGGTTGCAGGGAAGCATTTCTTTTAAAGTTTACAACATATGACGATGGACGCAAAGTGATCTATTAAAAGTTAAATCACAAAACAAAAAATCGAATTGGAATCGTTATCAACAAGATGCTCACTATTTATTGTATGATGTACCGGTAACTATCTATTAAAAATTAATGCTTCTTTGAAAAGTTAGAAAATAAAGTGTGAACTAGAAATTTACATCTACGAGACTTGATGCCCCGATTGTTTCTCATATTTGATCGAATAATCTTGACTATTTATCTGAAATATCATATGCAATTAATCTAAAATCTTGTGAAATATCAAAGCTATACCATGTCTAGTTCCTGAGATATGGACCTGAACCAAAAATTTTAACCATGTTGCTCAAGTGGAAAATGTAGGTCACAGTGACCTAAATGTTAGTGAACCGTGATGTACTACCCAAGACCAATCCGCATGTGAAATATCAAAGCTATACCATGTCTACTTCCTGAGATATGGACCTGACCCAAAAATTTTAACCAAGTCGCTGAAGCGTAAAATGTAGGTCACAATGACCTTAATGTTAGTGAACCGTAATGTACTACCCAAGACCAATCCACATGGGAAATATCAAAGCTATACCATATCTAGTTCCTGAGATATTGACCTGACCCTAAAATTTTAACAAAGTCGCTCAAGCGAAAAATGTAGGTCACAAAGACCGAAATGTTAGTGAACCGTGATGTACTACCCAAGACCAATCCACATGTGAAATATCAAAGCTATACCATGTCTAGTTTCTGAAATATGGTCTTGACCCAAAAATCTGAACTAAATTGGGACGTACGTACGTACAGACAGACAAGGGTAAATCTATATGCCCCTTTCACTGTCGTGATNGGGGCATAAAAATTGTTGCAGGTGGATTTCAAGAAAATTTAACCACACAGAACATTGTACAATGATTACCTTCATAGTTATTCTCTTTCTTTTGAATTTCCTTGATGACTGCATTATTCGTGTTTACCTCCTTTTAGCATCTTTTCGCAGTCCATGTAGCATAGTGTAATGTCCTGGAGACAATACACAGTTTCGATTTACCTGAAATAGACAAAAATATTTTCTAAATTGTAACTTTGTGTAATATTGATTTTGCATGATCTCCTTTGCAAAGGCCCCATGTATCAGATGCTAGGTCTATCGCCTATTAAAAATATCTGCCCTGCAAACAGCAAGCAATACGACAACATGAGGCTGCATAGTAAAATTCAGAAACCTGCAATAAAAGAATAATAAGCAACATCTAAACTTTAATATCAAAATTTTGAAACTATCAATAGGAGTTGCAATATCTTGCTGTACCGCGTATGACACCAAGATATTAACAGGAATAAAAGTCATAAACCTTGCTACTTTTTCCTTAATGTACAATGTATTGTATGCAAATATCATATCCATCCATTAATCCATATCATTTTTGTTCTTTTACTGTAGGCTCTAATCAGACATAATTTCACTGAATTTTGATAGCACCCAATTTATGCTCAGTTTGATAAAATTGCTGAGGAGCGACCCATGATGGAACCTGAATGTCAAAAGGACATAACTCTTGTCAACTGAGCTTTGGTATAGTTCAAGTATTAATTCAATATACATAATTACCGTAGTAAGCCAACCATAGCCAGAATTGTTTTGTGCCACAGCTCCACCAACTCTTGCTTTAAAGATCATGGTGCCTCCATAAAACCTAATTAAAACATAAAATATTATATTTAATCAGCAAAATAAATCAAGAAATAAAATAAAATTAAAAGAAAATGTGATCACTAATTACTGACTTCATCTCATTGTCACTGGGGCGGAAAGTGACTGTGACCTACTTTCAACTGTAAGCTGACCAACAAATCCTGATGCATCCATGTATCAAGTTTGATTATCCTACCATGTACAGTTGCTGAGATATAAACTTGGAAGTAAACTCGAATGTAAGTGGTTCAAGTGGAAAATGTAGGCCACAGTGACAGTACTACTGTAACATGGATGCTGACCTACCACCCCTGATGCATCCATATACCAAGTTTGATGATAATCCTACCATGTATGGTTGAGACAAACTAAAAATCAAATCAAATTGTTAAAGTGAAAACAGGATTTTCAATTTTAAAATGTAGATAAATAACAAAATACCGAAGTTACTGTCAATTTATTTTCTGCATATGCGCATTTCGACAACTTATGTCTCATCAGTGCAGATAAAACCAAATATTTGGAAGTCCATTAACCAAAAAACGTGTAAAAGCTGATAGAAAAGGTTAACAAATAGATCTACGTCTCTTTTAATTTTTTCCGATACATGTGTAAGGCAAGTTGAAATGCCACAATTGATCATCCATACTGTACATGTATGTTTTAAAAAATGTTGAGTGTCAGAAATGTGATCCATATCGGATATGTATTTGCTGTAAAATTTATTTCTCTCCTTAAAACTCTTTCACATGCTTCGGCTGTTATCGTTGTTAATTTTTGGAAAAAATATTCAATGTCACAAACCTATTTTTGGGAGCAAAACTAGCTACACTATTGTTGAAGCTTTCATTGCGCTGTATTGACCCAAGATCTAGCAGTTTGTCGGCTCTGTCAGTGTAACTCAGTGCTAACTGGTCCAGCTCATTCCTTAGCTTATCTCCAGAGAGAGGTTGTCCATTTGGTAAATGCTTGAATTTATAATACATAAATCAATTTGATATGTAAAATGAAAATTTTGTTGGTTGTCTATTATTTTGTTATTTTTGTACAGTCAGGAGTACTTCCATTATACACATACTATATTTCCTTGAACTCTGTTCAGAGTGGTTCACAAACTGTAAGTTCAAAGGGCCATAAGCCCTACAAAATTTGATGGATCAAACTTTCTGGTAATATGCTACACTATTTGTACAATGTATTGTGCTTCCTTCTTAAGTCAAATCATGTACAGAATCTTCAGATGTGTTGTGTTAACGAACTTATCTATTACAGAAAAAACTTTATTTGTATTTGTATTAGGCATGGTTAATAACATAAGCTCTAATGAGCTTTTAACTGCTTTAATAGACAGACAAAAACAATAAATATGTCCCCCATTTTTTCAAACATATTTTACAAGGTAATTTACACTAATATACCCCGCTAGCAGCATATTAATAAATAAGGTGAACTTACGTCTCTCAGACTGACAGACATTAAAAAAAGAGCAAATTGTATTTGCAATATTTATTCCTTGATACAAGATACTATTGTTCAGTATTTCATGATAATTCGACTTGTAGTTCTTGAGAAATTAGGAAAAACATAGTGTTACAGACAGACGGACAAACAGACCGGAAAACTATATACCCTGCAACAAAGTTGGCAGGGTATGAAAATTGAATTCATTGTAATATATTATATTACCTGAATTGAGATGGTGCCACATGATGCTTACACCAGTTCTGGTTGCATTTGCTATGGTCGCCAAAAATATGGGGAATTATAGCCGTCAAATCTTGCTCCATGTGATCTTTCTGCCCTTGGTGCTTTGAGATGACATACATGAAGCAGCGTACAATGTATGCTATTACGTTTGCTTCCTTCAAATCTTTGTGTTTCTTGGCAATACCATACAGCTTCTTAGACAAGTTTTTCTTAACGTGAGTTTGTCGTCTTTCTTCTTCATCTTACTCGGCAGTCTTGATTGAGTAGTAGCGTCATTGTCAGCATGTATGGTAGTCACAGGATAACCGGAATTCTCCATCCTCTGTACCATAGTACAGGCCATATCCGGCTCCATTGCTTTTCTTGATCCTATGAATAAATAATCATTGGTTAAATCTTCATTATTACTTGCCATAAAATTAGTTTAATGTCTATATTTTCACATTTCATAATAAACTTTTCCATTGCTACCACCCTCTCTTAGTTCTGGAGCTTTAAAAACTGATAAAAAAAAGGAAACTATGTAAATTTTTGCCAAAAAACAGTGATTTGAACATCTACTATACAACATTGTCCTCGCCCACAAAACTTTTCATTGCAAAATGTGTTTTAGGGTCATATACATGTATAACCACTGTCAAAAAATTAGAGCGGGCAACGGGTGTGCTATATACTAACTCAACCACATCCATAGGCAAACTCCATCGTTTTTTTGTCAAAATTGGCATTTCTAGTGAAATAAGACAAAATATTGAAGAATTATGACATCACAAATAAAAAATACTGTCATAAATTTAGTATTTAGACATTTTTCATTGATTTTAAAGCATCAATACATTCATATAAGTATTTCAATTTTTTGACCAAAATCATGGGGCACTGGTCCTTTGATTAAGGACCTTTAATAAAAATAATTCTGAATCTGTCCCATGCAACTTAAACAATTATAATTATTTTACTTTACCATGATAATTGATATTACAGTCATGTTCTGGTACTGCTTCATCTCCCTTGGTAGTGCAGGCAGACACTGCAGCTCTTCGTTCTGACGTCGAAATCCACTATCTTCCCAGTTTTAGCACCAATAAGACTAGCATGACCTGAATATATAATTAAATAGAAAATAAGTTATTTTGGAATTAAAAGAAAAAAAAATGGTTGTTGATATACTTATCATTTTGCATTTTGTAAGAAATTGAACAAGTTTTTAGTTTTAACCGCTGCCAAAAATTGATGACTTTGCAATTTTCTTCTATTTGGCTATTAGTGTTTCTTTGTGATATACAGTGTAGGTCCAAAAAACTATTGGTCCAAATGTCAGAAAAACTTAGAAGAGAATGTGTCCATTGGACACAGATGCCCCCGCCAAACAGGAAGTTGTCATCCGACATCAATGAAATTCGCTTAAAAGGTACAACTAATGATGGCAAAACAGCATACCAAATTTCAAATTATTCCCATTAGTAGTTCCTGAGAAAAGTTTGACGGAAATTATTTCGGGACGTAAGTACGGACAGACGGACGGACACCGGTAAAACTTAATGCCCCCGACGCCTAATGGCGGGGGCATAAAAATGCTACTTTTTTTTCAAAAATCCATATACACGTAACATAAACTTTTAGTTGAGTGGAAGAATGATTTCCATATCAATGAAGTATGCTAGTAACCATTGCATTTGCATAAAGTAACGGGAAGCACAAAAATCAGCATGCTCTACAAACCTGCAAATTTCATTAAAAATCTGCTCCAAAGTTTTTCAGACATTTAAGTTTAAAAATTGCATGATATCCTTTAAAAAATGTCATACATGCAATTATAATTCACATTTATACTTGCCTGTTAAACTGCTAAAAGACCAACCAGATCCCCTCTTCTGCCATCCAGCATCAAAACTGGCTTCAAACTCATTCCCCTCTGAAGCTTTCTTTTCTACTTCTCTTGCTTCTTGACAGGAAGTTTCAGCTGTCTCTATAATGACAGGTGCAAGCTCTTTCTGCTTCTTCCGAAGTGTGGATGGATTAATCGGTGGCAAGTTGCATCCGCTAAGAAAGGTGCTGACGTGACTTGGTCCCATTCCAGCATTTATCATGGCTAAAAGATAAAGAATTATTTACATGTAAAAATACCTTCATATCTTTTGTTTACTCTCATTAGATAATAGGTCCTATATAGACCTATATAGAATAAGATCAATAAAAGTTTTTTGTATGATTTTGCAAGTAAGATTGCAACCATTTGGATTTTAATGCAAGGTTTGAAATTAGCACCCACCCATGAGCCCACACGGCACAGCCCTTAAATTTTGCTGCGAGCTACTGTATAGAACCATATGGTTAGGCAACTCGAATTGAAGATGCGGGCTACTAGTTAAATGGGTGTTGGGGGAGGCCCAGAGTAGATACATGCTATTATTTTTCCTTGTCATGTCTTTAAAATTTCAGGTAAATTAATGTCCAGCTTAGTTTTTTGCACCCTTGTAATCACATAATATAGATATATTTTTTTAATTTCTGTTAATCTTTGTGAAATTGAACAAAATTTAGAAGAACCCTGTCCATTTTCATCGGTATGGCATATTTTCAGTTGCTGATCTACCATACCTGATGTATCCATAAACATGTACCAAGTTTGGCGATCCTACCATGGATGCATTGTTGCTGAGATATGAACTCAGACATAAACTCTAATGTAGGTCGTTCAAACAGAAATTACAAAGGTCTCAGTCACTCAGTGACTTACTTTCGCATGGATGCTTTTACTTACATGAACCACCAATGATGCATCCATATATAAAGTTTGATGATCCTATTCATATCATGTACATGTATAGCTGCTCGGATATGAACGCGGATGTAAACTAGAATGTAAGTAATACAAGTGGATGCATCCATATATTATTTAAGTTTGATGGTTCTAGCATACATAGTTGCTGAGATATGATATGCCAGGATGTAAACTCAAATGTGTTGTTCAATCAGAAAATGTAGGTCACTGACAGTGACTGTGACCTACTTTCACCTGGATGCTGACCTACTACCCTTGATGCACCCAAATACATAAAATGTACCAAGTTTTAGTTGCTGAGAACTCGGACGTAATTTCGAATGTGGACGTGGACACACACACAAAATAATAATTTTTTTTAAATTAAAATTGATAAAAATTCTAATATGGCTCTAGTAAATCGTCAACCAGATTAATACTCGATAACCATATACTTCGCACATGCGCAAATGATATTGGAATAAGAGTAAAAGGGAC
>MJUU01019125.1:59286-71882 GCA_002080025.1 Modiolus philippinarum
GCCTTCTCTTAGGTCGCTTCAGAATGGAAAATTCCATTTTCTGTCATATTAGAATCGAAATAATTCATGTCAGGTATATGGTTATTGTCATTTAACCATGGGCTAGGCCTTTATATTCGTAAATTTAACCCCTCGCTAACGCTCTGGGTTAAATTCGAATATAAAGGCCCAGCCCATGGTTAAATTTCCAATAACCATATACCTTCCATGAATTATTTCTTAAATATACTAAATTGCTCTCCATTTAGCCAGTTCACCCATTTTTCAGAAAACTGGATCAGAACCTAGAAATTACTTCATTAATATAGATCTGATTTTTTCTAAGAAAAAAACATGAAAATATTTGGAGGCAATTGTGAGACTGTCAGGCTTATACGGCTAGGAGTCTAGGGACTTCTCAAAGCCCGCAGAAGCTCTGACCTACAGCATGAAAAAAATTTGGGCAGCACGGCTCCATGAATTTTAGACATTTCATCCCCTTCCCTCATTCAGACCACAAAGTTTGGGCAAAAGAAAGAAAACAAAGAGGCTAGGGCAGCTCTCCCTTATCCTAAAGAAAGCACACCTCTTTGCAAGAAATAGTGTGTACAAAACATACCCGAAAGTGAACATTATCCTCGTTTTCCATCCATGCATTCCCGTCATAGTAGCTGATTTAACGTTTGGCATAAGGAATAATAAGCATGGACTAGTCCTACAACATGTGGGCCCTTTGCAAAATGATTCTGTGACGTTCATGCCTGAAAACTGATTGGTATACTAAGAAAAATTACCTAAACAAACTTTGTAGTTGACATCAAATCCTCTTTTGCCATTCCTCTTCCCTGTTGGCACTGTTGGAGTGATGAGACTTCTGGCGTAGTAATCTGCAACCTTTAACCCAACCGGAAGTAGGACCTACAAACCCATACCTGTGCGCACTTCACAACTTGATCCTCTAAAGAGCAGACGTCTTCCCGACTAACTGAACTGGAGATTGGTGCCTTGTGCCATTGTTATATTTGCTTGGTAAGTTCCAAGTGACATACACACGGTCACTTTGACATTGGTGTCAGAAGCAAATATGGATTTAGCCTGACTGTTATTCAGGATTTGTTGACATTTTTGTCTGTCAAATTTTGACAGATTTTTGCGGGCTTTCACGTGGAAAGCAAGCCGCGGGATTTCAAATATTTTTGTGAAATTTCGCAGTCATTTCATTGAATTGAATTTCGGTGACGTGAATTCATTTATTTATTGTTTATTTACGTGGATTGAAGTATTTTTCAGTCAATTTACGTGTATTATTTTTCATCGGGTGTGAATTTTGATACTCGCTGATATTTTTCATTGATTTTCAACCACGTGTATGGCAATTTTCGGTTGAAATCCCAAGCCCTACACACAATAAAATTTGTTGCATACACAAACAAATTGTATAAACAGTTTATCCCAATTTTCCATGTGAATTTTTCATGTGGGACAGCATGGAAAAGTTTTGATTGATTTGCACACTTTGTCAGTGAATATATTGACAATTACTGACAATATTTACTGATATTTACTGTTTATTTGCGGGATTTGTTATTTATTCCGCGTTCCGCAAGAATTTTGACTACACAATAGCCGCACAAATACACAATGCCCAGCCCAATTTCCCACTGAGCATTACACCTTATAAACTTGAGTGAGGGACTGTCTGTGTATTATTTGACAGCTTCTCATATTTAATTATTTTGATTATTTACTAGATTCATTCATATTTGGATTCATTTTGGTTTATTTTTCTAAATTTTTCAAAATTTGAAAGTGTCTCACTCAGGTGACCCAAAATAGGGATGGATAAGCTTTATTGACAGTGCAGGAGGTATCCTTTTCTCACTGTTTGTAAACAACAGTACACGCATACACTACATTACCTTGAAAAACACAAAATGTTCCATATTTTGACCTCACAGTTCAACAAATTGTGGTAACTTGTGTCGGTTTCCCCGACCAATTATTGCAATTTAGAATCATAAATTTTCATTGCATTTAAATAAATTAAAATTTATTTTGCAATTGTGTAGTCCGCGAGATAAAACAGTTTAATTAAATTTTGATTAATTAAACATTAACTAAAGTACTTAAATTTTTGCTTAACTGTTGGATAAACTTTTGATTAACTAAAGACAAAATGGTTTAATTATAACTAAAGTTTTAAATAATTAAACTTTGATAAATTAGTTTAATTAACTTTTTTGGATAATTTATTCGGTTATTTTTTTTTTAGAAAATTAAACAAATTTTAAAAACCGAATTCCTTGTTGTCATGGACAGCCATGGCGACTACAGTAATGATTATTAACGCCTAATAATCTTTACTAGAAAAGGGAAATAACTCATATATAACCTTTTTTCAGTTAAAACAAATTTAACACAGAATGTAGTCTATACTAGATAACTTGTTGTTATTTATAAGTTAAATTTTTATTTTTGTCTGAACTTACAGATTATTTTTCATATTTTCAGACTATTTTGCAGATTTTTTCATATATTTTCAGATTATTTTGCATATCTTTATGTGAGATGTTTATTTAATTATTATTTTTCCATTTTTGAATTTTTATTTGAATTATTTTCAGTGAACAGAAGTATTAATCCATTTACATTTTTATACAGGTCACTAATATATATATATATAAAATCCATTTCCTATTTATATTTGCTCTGCAGGTATCCCTTGCTTTGCAATATATAAACATTAAATAATAAATAACATCATTTTTCAATTTATATTAGCTTTGCAGGTATCCCTTGCTTTGCGAAATATAAATAATAAATTAATAAATATTTAAATAACATCTTAAAATAAAATTAAAACATAAATAGGGTCATAATAAATAAACATCATGTCGGCAATAAACATAAACACCGCAGACAAGGAGACATTGATGAAAATAAGAGACATAGCTGAAAAAAGAGCTCAACTCATCTTAGAAGAAAGGAAAAAAGGCCCCCTCACCTTAGAAAAATTGAAACTCATACCAGGTATACCCTCAACCATCTGGGATCCACTTTTCCTATCTAAGAAAATAACATTTGAGGAACAAACAAAAGAAAAACCAGAGGTAGTACCTGAAGAAGTAACTCAACTTAAACAACTTGTTGAAAAATACAAAACAGAAAATGTCATTTTAAAACAGGCCGAAGTAACAAGTACGTTAGAACATAAACAGGAAATGACCAAATTACAATCAGAAATTAATTCCTTGAATAGCGAACTATCGTCTTTACAAAAGCAAAGTGACATACAGGAGAACATAATCCAAGATAGGGATAAATATATAGAAAATCTTAACTCTAAAGCTGAAGAGGATGAAAATAAGGCCCAATTAAACCTAAAAGAGCAACTTAACCAACAAAGAGAGCTTTTTGAACAGGAAACGATGACCTATTAAGATACTATAAACATGCTACAAGAGGATATTGATAGCCTAACTAAAGAGAATAAAGAATACTCGGAAAAAGTTCGAGACCAGATAACTTTTATAGAGGAACTTAAAGAACAGAAAATAGAGAATGAGGACGAGAACAAAGAATTAAGATCCAGGATGAACAACCTTATGACAAAAAATGAAGATCTGGCAGGGGAACTCGCTAAGAATAGAGCCAAAGAAATTAATTATACAGAAGAAATTGAAGAACAACAAAGGAAATGTAGAACTTTAGAAAGAGAGTTACAACACCTGAAAACTACAAGGATGATAGACAGTTTAGCTCCAAAAAGTATTTACAATAAACCAACCCCTGTAACACAACCTAAAATGGATGAAGCAACCAAAACAGATGATAAAATTACAAAGAATACTCCAGTTCCAGAACAGAAAAAGAATGTTCCACCACCCCAATTTCCTAAGTTATCAACATACGATGGCACGAATGACTGGAAGTCTTATCATCTACAATTTGTCCATACTGCCAAACGTTTTGAATGGGATGATCAGCAGAAATTAGACAATTTCCTTCTATGCCTGAGGGGCAAGGCACTCAAATTCTTTAGCACACGTCCAGCGTCTGTGCAAGAAGATTTTGTACTCTTAATGGAAAAAATGGCCCAAAGATTCGGCAATAAAGAACTACCTCATTCAATCAGGAGACAGCTGCAAGAATCTAAACAAACAGAGGGTGAAACGTTGGAAGAATATGCAGAACGTGTACAGGAAATGGCCACTGATGGATATGTAGACGCCTCCGAAGATATCGTTGAGATGAGGGCCACTGAAGCTTTCCTCAGAGGCTGTCAAGACAAGCAGGCAGCACTTTTCGCCATGGATAAGGATCCAAAGAGAGTGGATCAAGCCAGACAGTATGTAAAAAGTGCGATGCACAACAGGAAAGTCTTGTTAGGTCACAGAAAACCAGAATTAAGAACTATGCAATATCAGGAAGAAACTGAGTCAGAAAGTGACACGGAGCCAACTGTAAGAGTGATGAATAACAGTCANACTACAAAGTCCCAACCAAAACAGGACAAAACGTCCTGGCGACAAAAAATGGAGACAAGAATGGAGAAGACGGAAAAGGACATCACGGGTATAAATGACAAAATTAATAAAATCCTGGACATTGTCTCGAAAAGATCCAGCCAATCAGATCGAAGCAGATCAAGGTCACCTTCTCTCAGAAGTCCAAGACGCCCAGTAGTTTGCTACTCTTGTGATAAACCAGGCCATTAGAGCCCAAATTGCCCAAACAAGAGAGGAGTTTCACCACCTCCAAGTTCCAAACAGTTAAACAAGAAAGGGTCTGGGAATTAGGCCGCCCCATGACCCATACTGATCACACAGGCCGACCTCCACCAATCCTAAGAAAAGAAGAGACAGCTTTTAAATCTTCTAAGTCTTATGTCGGTATCCCCGACTTTGCCTTGGAAGATCAAGAGACACAGAAAGACCAACATCATGATATTCCAGCACCTATCTCTAGTGTCGGTATCCCCGACCTAGAGAATCCACAGATTTCCCAAGAAAAGGCTACAAAGAAGCCAAAGAAGTCAGTTTCTTTTGCGGCCGGTGTCGGTTTCCCCGACCCTGTCTCAGAAGAAAGCATAACCAAAGAAGTCAGAGAAGTCTCAAGTAATCCCCAATCTACAGAGATGAATTTGATATTGTCAGTAAAGATTAATGGAACACCGGTAGACGCAGTACTCGACACAGGAGCACAGATCTCTGTCATCAATGAGGCTTTTGCTAGAAAACTTAAGATTCCCAAGCCAAAAGGGGAAGTCCAGTATTTAAAGGGAGCAAATGAGAGTAACATCATTGCACGAGGTGCCACAGAAGTAAAGATCATGATTGGACAAACAGAGACCAAATGGAGACTCATGGTAGCTGATATTACTGATAATGTAATTATAGGATTAGATTTATTGTTCCATCTACATGCCATTATAGATTTGGCAAAATACACCATTAAGATTGGTTCTGAGAAGTTTGTTGCAAAATGCATCAAGATGGGTAACCAATATTCCCAAATTAGAAAGGTTCAACTTCAGAAAAGGATGGTTATTCCACCAGTATCTACTGTACAGTTTATGGCTAAACTTGAGAAAGGAGTAGAAGAAGATGTTTGTATTCAACCAACCGTAAACCAGTCTGGACTAGTAATACCTTACACAATTGTAAAGGCGCATAAAGAAGTTCCAGTAACAGTTAAGAATTTAACAGACAACTACGTAACTCTACGAAAAAATATAACTATAGGAACTAGCATGCCTGTAGATTACATCTTTACTCAAACCACCAATTCCTCTTCAATCAAACAAGTTAAGTCAACAAAACAGAAGTCTCATATGGTACCTCCTCATCTTCAAGATCTACTTGAGAGATCAAAAACTCATCTTAACTCTGAACAAGTTCAACAGCTTTCTCAACTACTCATCAAATTTCAAAACACTTTCTCTACAAATGACATGGATATAGGCCACTTTACAAAGATAGAGCATCGGATTGATACAGGAGATGCACAACCAACTAAAGAAGGGTTAAGGCGAACACCTCTTGGCTTTGAAAAAGAGGAAGAGGAGCATATAAAAGATTTATTGGCTAAAGGAGTCATCCAAACTTCCTCATCTGAATGGGCAGCAGTGCCAGTAATTTGCAGGAAGAAAGATGGTAAAATTCGCTACTGCATCGACTACAGGAAGCTCAATAAAGTCACTAGAAAAGACGCCTTTCCTCTGCCCAGAATTGAATCCTGTACAGATCAACTCAGAGGTACTAAATTTATGTCATGTTTAGATATGTCTTCGGGCTACTACCAGTTCCAGATTCACAAAGATGATCGCCATACGACCGCCTTCATTACAAAATATGGATTATTTGAACATGTAAGACTTAGTTTTGGCCTCTGCAATAGCCCAGCTTTTTTCCAAAGAGTTATGCAACTTAAAATGACAGGCTTAACTTGGAAACAATGTCTGGCGTACCTAGATGATATCATCGTCCTAGGGAAAAACTTTGAGGACCACCTTAAAAATCTAGATTCTGTAATTCAACGGTTTGCAGACAATAACTTAAAATTGAAACCAAAGAAATGTTCTCTTTTCCAAAAAGAAGTCGTTTATTTAGGCAAACTAATCTCTAAACATGGAATATCTATTAATCCTCAAAATATTGAAGCAGTGAAGAAATGGCCTCCTCCTTCCAACAAGAAAGAAATACAGTCTTTTCTCGGTTTTGCAAACTATCATCGAGATCACATTCCAAATTTGGCACACATGGCATGTCCTTTTCATGACTTGACTAAGAAGTCGACAACATTTGAATGGTCAGACAAACATCAGATTGCTTTTGAATCCATTAAAAACTCCATCATTGAATCTGCAACTTTAACTTATCCTTCTCCAGATGAAACATTCATCCTTGATACAGACGCATCAGACAAAGCAGTCGCAGCAGAGCTACTCCAAGTCCATGATGGTAAGGAATACGTCATAGCATATGCCAGCAAAGTCTTAACACCTGCACAACGTCGTTATTGTACAACGAGAAAGGAACTGCTTGCTGTTATTACTTTCACAAGACAATTTAGAAATTATCTGCTAGGTAGACAATTCATCATCAGGACAGACCATCATAGCTTGATATGGCTGCTTCGCTTCAGAAATATTGAAGGTCAACTGGCACGTTGGATCGAAGAGTTGTCACAGTATGATCTTGTCATCCAACATCGTTCTGGAAAAAAGCACATAAATGCAGACAGTCTAAGTAGAATTCCAGACACTCTAGAGTTATGTGACTGCTACTATGCTGGAGCAGACCCAGAATCACTTCCCTGTGGGGGCTGCAAATACTGCACTAGGGCCCAAAACCAGTGGCGACAGTTTGAAGACGAGGTTGACTATGTAGTTCCCCTAGCTCTAAGAAGTATCAACGTTCCAGAAGTAAACAACAGTCATGCCAACTGGATGAATGGACTAAAACCTGAAGAAATCTGTGAACAACAAGAAAAAGATCCAGATTTAAATATTATTATACACTGGTTAGAAGAAGATACAGAACCATCAACATTCCAACTACAATTAGCCAGTAAAGCTGTTAAACACTGGTGGAGTTGTAAAAACCAACTGAAATTTGTAAACAATTGTCTTATGTATGTTTGGCTTGATCCTCATGACTCCAAAACTCTCCTCATGCTTCCTAAATCTCTTCAAAATGATGCAATGCAACTATGTCACGACAACAAAACTGCTGGTCATCTGGGAAGAGACAAGACCATTGACAGATTGATGCAGAGATTCATCTGGTACAGTTTGAAACAAGATGCCGCTCTTTATGTCAGAGGGTGTAAACAATGCAACACCAGTAAACATGGTAACAAGAAACCTAAAAGTGAATTAGGCCAATTTCATGCAGGGTGCCCAATGGAAAGAGTACATATGGATATACTGGGGCCACTGCCAACAAGTAAGAATGGTAACAAGTACATCCTGTCTATTATAGACCAATATACTAAATGGATTGAACTGTGTCCGATTGGGAATCAAAATGCTGAAACAATTGCAAAAACAGCTGTTAACCACTTTTTCTCCAAATTTGGCTGCCCAATCTTCATACATACTGACCAGGGAAGGAATTTTGAGAGTCAGCTTTTCCAGGAAGTATGCTCCTTACTTGAAATAACCAAGACCAGGACCACTCCTTATAGACCTTGCTCAAACGGTCAGGTAGAGCGCTATAATGCTGTCATAATGAGTTCTGTTCGCTGCTACTTGAAAGGAAGGCAAAAGGACTGGGATGAGCACATACAACTCTTAGCAAGTGCCATAAGGTCAACCTACAATAAGAGCACAGGATTCTCTCCTAACAAGATGATGCTAGGCAGAGACGTTGTCCAGCCAGTTGACTTGATCCTTAGAACTACCTGGATGAATCGGACCAGACAAAGGCCCTGTGAGTATGTACAAAAATTACTCCAAACAAAAGAGGAGACCCACCAAATAGCTAGAGACAATATCAAGGGAGCTCAAATTAGACAGAAAAGAAATTACGAACTTACAACTCATCGTAAATCATATAACGTAGGGGATGCCGTCTACAAACTCAACTCTGCAACTAAACTTGGACAGAGCAAGAAATTAAAGCCGCAATGGCAAGGACCATTTATAGTTTCAGAAGTTAAGTCCCCCGTACTGTACAAGATCAAAAACAAGAAAAGGGAATTTGTAATCCACCACGACAGACTCAAGCTGTGTGAAGATAGGAATCTACCACTATGGGTAAATCACATACGTCACAGTCTATTTAACAACGAAGAGGTAGGAAACAACGAAGACCCTCTAGACAACGACGCCCAAGATTTAGATTTGTCTACACTGTTCGATGAATCTCGACCGGATTCCATTACACAGGAAACAACTGGATTTAGGGGTCTCCCTGAATTAAGCGTCGGTGTCCCCGACCTTAATCTTCAGGACCCCCACTTGATTGTTCCTTCTGATAATAATGAACAGACAGATAGACCCATAGTTACAGACATCTCAGATATACAGGACCTGGATGATCTGGAAGAAACTTTTGCCTATGCAATTAATAATGGGTTGCATGAATCTACAGTAGATACATGGAATGATTCAGAATATCCTGCAAGAATTAATCAACCTCGCATCATACATAATCTCTTAGAACTCCAGGATATTTCTGATCTCGACACCACACTAGCATATGCTGTAGATCAGGATCACACAGCCTCAGATTCCTATACTCAGGGAAGAAAAAGGCGGCCTCCTCGCTATCTGGAAGATTACGATGTGTTTCCAAATTAGCTCCCTTGTCTGTATAAAAAAAAATAAATATTAAAAGTAATAAAAACAAACTAACTGTATATAATGTAAAATAATTAATTTTAAAACTTTTAACTTTTATGGCAATGTCAAAGTGGCAGTGGTACACTAATATTAAACTTACGTTCAATATATCAGTCGCACGGGCACTTGGGTTCGTGCATAAATACAACGTCCATCGTCTCTGAAGTACAGGAATAACGTTTTTTATAAATATCAAATAAAATATACACATTAACATATAAAACTACACATGTAACAGTACTTAAGCTTATATGTGTATACTAAACTGTAATAATTATAATAGTTACAATAATATAATAACCAATATAAACAATTTTTTATATAACATTGTAATTGATAATAATTTTAGATTTTATGCCAGCTAATCGCAATTTATATCCTTTAACCTTTTATTTAGAAATAATATAGATTAGCTGAAAATGGCCGGATTGGAGGAGGAAGTTGATTTCGAGGACTATTGTCCATGGTTGGAGGAAAGAAGGGTGGAATTTCGGGAAGAGGAGGAGGAGAGTGAGGACGGGTTGGTACCAGGTGAATAGGTTGTTTTGGATGAGGTGGAAGAGGAAGAAGACGAGAGGGTTGTGGTGGAGAAAGAGGAGGAAGACAGTTTGGTGGTTGAAGAGGTCCTGGAGGATGATACTCAGGACAAGAGGAAGAAGACGAGGTTGATGGAGTGTCCTGTCTGCAGTGAGAGTGTCAGACATCTGGCCAGGCACTCTCTGGATCGCCACCTGCCGTGGTTCTGGGCACCTTTGACCTGTTGCATTGATTGTAAATAGCAGTTTGTCAATGCAAAGGTGCTCCAGTTCCACCGTTCCAGTCAGCATCCAGACCAGCAGCAAAGTTGGAATTCATCTGAACTCTCCAGTCTCATCAAGGGTTTGCTGGACATGCTGTTGCATTTTTTCAACATTTCAGCGTTGGATGAACTTTTACAGCTTCTGGACTCTGATGGAGACATCAAAAGAATCTACACTAAAAAGTTATTAACAAATCCCGACTTGGAACTTTGCAGAGCTTTGGATACATCATCACCTTTCAACACAATTCAGGCTTTCACTATTTTGGATCTTAACAACAACTTTTCTTTATTTTCTTTAGCACATTGGAGAGTCATTTTACATCTCGTCTCAAAATTATCCACTGAACAACAACAACAAATTAGAAATTATAACCAGCTGTCGTCGTCTTCACCTGTAAAGTCAGATTCTTGTGTTCCACCGTCACCATCAGAAGTATCAACACCTGATAGCTCTTCCAACAAGCCAGTCCAGATAATTGACTCCCACCTCCATCTTGATCATCTCCTGCCTAGTGTCGGTGTCCCCGACCTACAGGAGCTTGATCTCCTCCATCTTGGGAGTCAATTCTCATCAGAACTTTCCTACATCATATCCAACTACTGCTTTCCGAACTTTTGGCCCAAGAGAGAGGACAGACATCAACTCATCAACAAAATTCCTTCATTACGTTTCTCTTTCGGCATCCATCCAAAAACCGTCCAGACTACTACAGAAGAAATCCTTGATGAATATTTAGATACTTTAGAAGAACTAATCAAAACAGAACATACAGTTTCCATTGATGAGTGTGGCTTGGACACCTCAAATACTTCAAAACCTTTACATCTCCGTCGTCAAACCATTTATTTTGAAAAACAATTGGAACTCGCAGTTTTTAAAGATCTTCCAGTCGTCGTCCACTGTAGAGGAAATACATCTGTACATTTTGAAGCTTTGGATTCACTTATTAAAATCTGTCCTCCAAACCATCCTATCCAATGGCACTGTTTCTCCGGAATTCAACCACTTTATAACCAGGCTACTTCTTACTTCTCCAACATCGTCTTTGGCATCACTCCTTTCATCGTTTACAAACCTGATATTCAAAACTTTGTCCGTCGTAATTCAACAACAAATCTTGTACTAGAAACAGATTCACCGTTTATTTATTACAACAACAGACCAGGTACTCCTTTCCATATCAACTATGTAGCACAGCATGTTTCACAAACCCTTGACCTTCCATTCATTGAAGTCGTTTCTACAACAACTGAGAATGTGAAGAGGATTTACCATCTGTAGACTGGATGAGATGCTCCATCGACACATTATGTATACTGTGAAAGTACAATTGTTCGTGGGGTTCCAATTTTCGTGGATTTCGTGGCTCACTCAAACCACGAATTTAAGTTCACAACGAAATGCATTTTTTCCTTAGAGTTGTAATGCACAGAACTCGAAACCACGAATTTAAGTACCCACGAAATAGTGCTATCTATGAAAACCACGAAAATTGGTGTCCACGAATAAAAGTACTTCCACAGTATATAATGTATATATGTTATATTTTATTCTTTATTTTCATCTATATAGTGTCATATGGATGCCAGTTTTTACCAGTTTTATATATATATATGTATATATATATATTTTGTATTGAATCTTGATGGCTGATATTTTTACATAATTCTTCATTCCTGATGTTTTCCAGTTCCATTGCATTCCATATTGTATCCAGATGACAGTTGTTTCTACGTTATTTCATTCCTGATGTCTTTCCAGTTCCATAGCTGACTATATTGTATACCGAACAGAGTATAACCATACAACAGTCTTGCTGCTTGAAGTTCATAACCAAATGGTTCCGACGTATTTATTTCTCTTTTATTAACATGCTCTGCTTAACAGTAAAGCTAATTGTCATGGCCAACCAGTCACATCTACCAAGCTAGACGACCTTGTAGACAAAAATGGTACTACGCCCGCCAAGAACCCTATATCAACAACCAAAAAATACAACGGGGGAGAATGTTGGAGTGATGAGGCTTCTGGCGTAGTAATCTGCAACCTTTAACCCAACCGGAAGTAGGACCTACAAACCCATACCTGTGCGCACTTCACAACTTGATCCTCTAAAGAGCAGACGTCTTCCCGACTAACTCAACTGGAGATTGGTGCCTTGTGCCATTGTTATATTTGCTTGGTAAGTTCCAAGTGATATACACACGGTCACTTTGACAGCACCAAGGTAATGTGACCGCACACACTGCTAGAGCATTTAATATATAGATAGCTGGCCAGCCCATTTACGACCTCATCTACGATGTCAGACAATCTGATCCATGCATTACATTTTTCACAATGCATGGCGTTTGCAAGGACGTCCAGCTCCGCAACACGACGGCCTTGAAACCAAGGCTTCGTTGAATTAACATCACACATATCGGACGATGGGAGCTCTACATTTTCACCAACATTAATGTCAT
>MJUU01019126.1:0-18841 GCA_002080025.1 Modiolus philippinarum
AGCCTTATATACTAGTCAAATGTTAAGCAACATTTTGAAAAACAATTTAAGGCAGTTTATTTTTTAGCAAATTTTTCCCGATGCCGCCCCTCTATGAAAAACAGGAGAAAAAAATATGACTTATTCGGGTCATTACGGTATTTCTCTATTACGTCATATCTGAATATGACTTTTTTGACGTTTCATTTCCAGGTGTTTAACCGCCGTGCGCGGTCCCGGCTGAAGAATAGGCCCGCAGCATCCTCTGAGCTTGGAGTATGAGCCATCCTAACAGAGGACCCCGAGGGAACCCCGGGATATAGAAATAAGACCCAGTATCTCCGGCTTGCGGGATGTGACCCCTCCTAAACGGAGGCTGACCCCGAGGGTCCCGGGATATAGAAATAGGACCCATTCCGTGGTTGTGCGGGATTAATAAATACACAACCCATCTTTCGGATGGGATGTAAACTCAGGTCCACGTGTTGGAAGAAATGCCACGCTTCCTGCACGTTAAAGAACCCTTGTAGCAAGCTCTCTTTGGGGTGGTCCGTAGGTGATCGGCTACAAGGCTAAATTCCCCGCCCTTGACGATTTCACCCTACTTTTCCAGTGGCAGTCAGAATTTCCCGTCCCATGGCCATTTCCATACCCCAAAGTGATTATTTATTAACAAACTTGTTCTCGTCTTGATATAGCTGAAATATTGCTGAGTAGACGTTAAACAATATTCAATCAATCAATCAATCAATCCAGGTGTTAAAGGGCCGTATATATTGATAATAAGAACTATCTGGCTTGTTCATAACTGCTGAATTTGAACAACAAATGAAGACACGGTGCAAAATTCTCTAAGATACAATACTGAAATAGACTATAGGCTAAAAAATTTGAGAGTGCTGACAAAGTTCAACTAGCTGTGATGTAATACGGGCTTCTATGAAACATATCGTGTGCATAAATAGAACCACTGAATTAACCTACTATGGTAATTATGACATTAGTGGGAATAGCCCTTTCGTGTTTTTTTTTTTGCACAAACAGAATTACAACGGAATTTCGGTTGAAAGTTTGAACAGATACAAATACATGCTACAAAACAACATATTTCTTAGAGTGTTATACAAAATGAATAATAATCCAAAGAAACTTAGTGTTTTCTATTAATATTTACATTAAAAAGGGCAATTACTAAAGCCCACCCCCTTTTGTGATTTTTGTAAATTTTACAATTCTTCGAAATTGACTATAATTATGACATAACGATATGTGTAGAAATTGGCTAGTCCTGTATTGCAGTTCTACACAAAATGAAGTGATTAAGTACCCCAACGGGAGCTTTGTTTCCCAAAATCGTGAAAATGACAGTATAAATCTTTAGGTTAGAGTAGCGTAATTCAATTTCCATAGGCGGCAATAGTAACGTTTCCTCCTCTCACAACTTTATCAGTGTCATTTTCTCTCCAAACTATTGTTGTCCATGAAGAACCATTTATCGCCCAAATTTTCAACTGCAGAAAGTTATATGTTGCCATTGGTTTTCCGTCCTTAATTTTGACCTCTAGGTGATTACCCAAAATTTCGACGAAAATTGCTTAAATTTAACGCAAACTAGGGGCACCTCTTTTTTTATTTTTCTATTGCAGATAATAAAGTGGCATTTTGTAATTTTTAAATGCAGTATTATATAAAGTTCTAAATAAAAATAACAGAAATCAATTATATCCAATCAGTGAGCTGGCAGACCGATTACCGAGCTCTAGATTGGGTGGCCAAAAAGATTCCAAGGCAATCACGAGCAAATTACACTCTCTTTACCTATAGAATTAGATTTAAAATATATCAATAACAATTTTAGTTTAGATGAATCAGTCTTTTCAACCTGGTGCCTGTTTAATGAAAGTCTCCTTAGATAAGTCTTAGCTAAGATATATCTTAGGATAGTCTTAAGTCAAATTTTCGTCCTAAGACAATAAAGGACAATATAATTTCTAGGAACTTAGTTGTATTGTTTTCAATCATTTTTAATTTTATAAAACAAAATTTTTTCATAAATAATTCATTTTTTGGACAATAGAAAGACACTTTCCTCATCTTCAACAAATTGTTGTTAAATTGTTTTAAAAAGCACTGTTCTGTGGTTGTTTCAATATATCTACCTATTTTAATTTCTAATATATGGTCACTTATTCTCATATTGTAATAATCAAGAACTCATTTAGAGTACTGATTAGACATTTTCATGCACTTTGTATTTTGTTAAATAATATTTGCACTTGTAAGAATTATTCTTATGCTGCATGTAAGCTTAATCATGAGTGTCTGAGCGTTTTCATTTTTGTTTTGTTTTTCGTTTCTTTTTATTTATCAAATAGTATATTTTATTGATATGTGTAAATAGCTAGGTCCTATATACATTACCGTAATTATATATATATATATATTTTATTTCTTTTTAGTTATTGAAGCAAAAATTGTGCATAATTAGCATATGAATCTATATAATATTTAATAATTATGCACACACTTTCGTAAGGCCTATTATTGCTTCCAGCACTTTTGTCATTGCGGATGCAAGGAGACCGTAGCGGTAAAAAGAGGGGATGGGGTGCCTTTTCGCTGTCTAAATAAAAATATAGTTGTTGCAATTTTGCATTAAACTATCTGTGTTCCCTTACTGTAACTAAGTCTTCACCACTTATTAACAACAAATTTATAAATAAAGAAAACAAGTAACACAATTTTTATTATTATGAGATATCGGTTCTTACTCCAGCTTTTGCAGACAATAACTTTATTTCAAGTCACCAGTTCTGTAGAATTCATTTTTAAACTGGTGGGGTGCCATCCCGGAATCACGACTTAATTTCTTCTAAACCCCGAAAAAAAAACTTAAAAGACTGGTGAAATCCCTATTCCCGGTGAATTCATTTCCCGAAATCACGGCATTAAATCATAAAAATCCCGAAATCACGTGTTAAACAACATCTCGACATACCGAAAAAAGGCCCCTCGCCTCTTTTTGTCCAGTGTTATTTTACTTACAGATATTTTTAGTAAGTTGATTAACTGACGATAAACATGTATGGCATAGGAAATCATTTCCTCTTGCACATGTAATCAAGGCAGAAATTAAATTCACAGTAACTTCGGTATTTAGTCATTTTATGCCTCTTTACTACAAATAGGGAAATGTTGACTAATAACCAAATCACTATAGGCCAAGTGCGAATCGATGAGATCATTATTATAATCTAAGCAATAGATGCGATCCCGATAAAGAAATTATTACTGTAATAAAATCAATAATGTTTACTACAGTAATAATGATTTTTTTCAACAATCGCATATATTGATTGACTATAATAATGATCTCGTTGATTCGCACTTGGCCGACTGTGCAAATTTTCACTGAAAATACACATGGTAATCAAATAATCGCAAAAAATAATCTTCTACCAGCTAGTTAATCAAGAAACCCAAGCGAACGCTCGCTTGTAAATCTTCTCTAAAGACAAGTTACTATGAACTGTGTAAAATAAATACATGTAGTCTGATGTGTTTGAATTTTTATACACATGTATGAAACTAAAATTCCAGTTAAATTCAAAGCTTAAAAACATATATATGGGTGTTTTTTCGTCTTCAGAAAATGTCAAAAGCCCAAGTACTATTTGACTTGATGGTAACACAGCTACAGTTAACACAGTTAAGCTGCATTCCAACGCAACAAAGGCATTAAAGGTTACTTTGTGTATGGGCAAGGAAAGATATTCAGTAGAAGTAGAAGTTGCAGATAAATATAATCCTTCATCACTTTAGGGTTGAAGAGAAGGGCGTATCATCTTCAGTTCCCGAGAAAAATAAGGTTTTCAAAGAAATATATATATGGTGATATATTCGTTCCAAAAATTGGAAAATGTATCATATAAAGGTAATAAGTAAGCAAATCCATGCTAAATAAGCCTTTCACGTATACTGTATTTCATCCTAATTTTCCGATCTAAATTTTCTGTCCTGCATTTACGCGGGGAAAGTCTAGTTTCGTTTTTGGATGGATACAATGGATGTATCATATTTTTACGACATATCAAAATACTGTTTAAACAGAATCAACTGATAGGCAATATCTTAACTGGGGTTAAAGAGGTAACTGAGAAGTCTTATAATACATATAAACAATGAAGGGATATAGATAAAATGCTCTTAGACAAAGTCTCTACAAATACATGGCAGAACCAAGCAAAGGCAAAAAGCTTTTTATTGTTGTTCTTCATCTTGAAGTCACTATCAGTCCCTCAACAATGAGCTTTGTTAAAACTTTATAGCAATCACACACAGTTAAGACGGCCACTAGCACCGATTTGATCGGAGTTGTTTGCTTAATGTCGAACAATGCTTCATCCATGTCTTTTTTTCGACAAACACAGGGCACTCATCAAATTGATTGTAAGAAAACTCCAAATCTCCAAGACGAATTCTTCCATAAGAAACTGAACCTAAAATACGGTTATATCTGTATATCTGCTTTAAAAAACGCCTTTTGGCCTCGTTTAATGAGTTTAATGCTTCCGTGTACTTCTAACAAAAATCTTTTTCCTTTCAGACACGAAAGATGAACTGGACAAGTTTGAAGCAGATTGGTTAAAAACACATCGTGCCATCGCCATTGACAATGAAATTGAGAGACGACAGCAATAACACCAAGCAGAGGGTGGTTTTTTTTAAACATATGGCCTTTTGATCAGGTAAATGATTAATAAAAGGTGTAAATATAGAATGTTTCCTCAGAAGACGCTCGGTCTCCTGTTAAAGAGTTCAACATTAATTGTTCCGGGCTTCGGCGAGAACTTAATGTTTGGCCATTGAAAAGTAATACCACTATAATCAACCAGTTTCAAATGACTTGTATGTTTTTTCGTTAATTCTTAAAGAAATTCCAGTTTGACTTTGAGTTTGATTTTCTACATCGTTGTGAACCCTTTCATTAGATCTGATATTGACATTGAGTGGAATAACAAATACTGAACTTACTGTAAATTGTAGTTTGTGTGTATGACCATTTCGACAGTTTATGTACTTTTCGTGCAAATCAAATAAATACATTTGGAAGACCATTAACCGAAGTATATGTTAAAGCTAACCATATTGAATAACTTTATAACCCATACAGTACAAAACATTCTTTAACTTAAAAAAAAATGTGTTCTACAAATACCTTAAATATTAATCACAATTTGTTCAACAGCATTAAATTAATTGGTGTTTCAACCTGGATGTATTGTTTTTTTTTAATGAAACAACTTTCTCGGTAACAAACAAAACTCGACAGTCCCGTATTAAATTGCTCAATATCCAATTACATATAGAGGTAAACTCACTTAGATGTAGGTAATTAGGATTCTAGGAGTTGTCATCAGAATTAAGAAAATAATAGAAAAAAAATGGATCACATTCTTCTTCTTCAATTTTATCACTAAATTTTTCATAAATCAATAGCAGTACATGCAAAACGCAAATTTGCAGGGGACCAATAAAGGACTATAGTGGTTTCTAAGACCTAGTAATATTTGAATAGAATCCAATTATAATCTATCTTTATGCTGGCAGTCATCTTTGATGAGGTGTGGTCCTCCAAGATATTCATCAAAGTTCCGTTGTGTTCTAACTGGACAAGAGGTTTCAGAAAAGATATATAAATTTTTTTGAATGTGTTATCCATTTTGACTGATTTCAGACAACTTATCACACATAATTTAGGCAGTGGTTTCCCTTTTATTCTAGGTTATAATTATTGTGGAAATCAAAACATTGGAAGGGATCATCTCAGGACCAATGTGATTAAGTTTGGTTATAATTTGCCTGTTAGTTTCTGAGATGGAAGATCCTTGAATGTCTTTTTCATACGGCCAAATGCTACAACTATGTTCCCCCTGGTGGCCATCTTGGATGATGTACGGACCTGCGGGATAAATTCTCAGAGGCGATCACCCAAGGACTATTGTGAGCTAGTTTTGTTCCAATTGGCCCAGTGGTTTCAGATAAGACTTGAATGAAAAGCTTATGACAGACGGATAGTAAAACCTCATCCAGGCATTTCAAGGTGAGCTAAAGACACAAATAAAGCCAAATTAATTGTAAAATGTACATCCTAAAAACCTTGAAAGAGAGCAGCAGTCCTACACCATCATCGCCACCTTATGAGCTAGAAAGCATTGTAACAAATGATGACATTAACTCTTTAAGTGACTTCCTTAATGTCATTACATCCAGTGTACCAAGTACTCCAAACCAGAACAGTGTAAGAGCTAAAGACGAAGAACTCCCTGCACAGACAGTTTCAACACCAGTATTTTCAGGACCAGGTAAGCAACTACCCGTACAAATCTACCAACACCTTCATCAACAACCATTAATCCATCAACATCAGACGTAACTACAGATATGTTTCAAACCCTTTCACCGATCCATACCAATGACAATGATTCCAATACAGCAGTCACAACAACCACTACTACATCAACATCTACAGAGACATCTGTCACTCAAGCGACTACCACTTGTTTTGCTACTATGAGATCACTCACCTCAAATCTCACCACCGACAACACACCTGCAGCTACATCCATGCTTCCAACACTGACAATATCACCAGAAATAGATACCAACATATTTGAGGAGCCACTTCAAGCATCAACTAACAACTTCCAAGGCCCAGAATCCACAAGGTTTGGTAAACTGCCACTAGACAATTGCTTCAGTGGTAACTACAAGTTATTTCCAGTCATCTTGATGCAAACAGAACACCACTTCAAAAGCTACAGAACACCAATTCACCCTAATGTTCAGTCAGACTACTACCAAAGCTCCATCAAGACGCCTTCAAATTTTGTATGGAAACTTACCCAGAGGCTGTACCAACCAAATGAATTCCAGGGCAGGAACTTCACTGGACAGAAAGGAAAGACAGCAATTTCCCCAAGACGAAAACATGCCATCCAGCATGCTGTATTAGACATATATGGCAGAGACCAGTTAAAGATTGTTGGGCCATCCATAAATAATGGTATCAGGAACCTGAAAAGAAAGTTGTCAGCGTAATCAACATCACGATAAAGATCACATACTACAAGAGACTTATTTGTCATGATATAACTATCAATATTCTTGTTTTATAATTATTTATCTTATCTGAACATTATAAATGGTATTTCATGTCCAACTTTATCCTTGAACTTGAAAGCGGTTGTGAACAACAGTCGATGAAAATATCCTTTGGATAAGTATTTACAACACATTGAATTATAATCAATAACCTGAAGGTCCACCTTCGTTAATCACAACAGTAGGAATTACATTATGTAGATGATCTATATAACTACCACAATTGTCAGAGGATAGAGATGACCAGTAGTCTAAAATTCCTTTAACTAATTCATCTTTCCTCTTGGGTTTGACCACATTTTGAAGATGTTGCTTCATAGCTGCCCACACATTTTCCATGAGATTAAGATCTGGTGATGAGGCTGGCACTTCCATTACTTTATCTAGCACGTTTTCTTTTCTCATCCATTCTTGAGTTGATTTTGATTTGTGCGTGCTGTCGTTATCCTACAATAAACATATCGGTGAGTTAACTAATAAGGCACTTTGTAACTATGTACTGTGTGCAACAACAAAACATGTAATTTTATTTAGTAGATCCACCTTGTTTCTGAAAATAAGCATTGACTGTGTGTATATTTATAACAGTGTGATTGGAATAATAATCGTATGTGTCTTATTTATTATGTGCATTTGTAACTTGTTTGTGAATGTTCTGAGGGGAATGATTGTTTTAAACAAATGTGCTAAAAAGTGAAATATCTGACATAATTGAAATAAATCTAATGTAATAAATACTGCATTTTTGTTTTTCTTCATTAATTTACATACTTTTGTTTTAAATCATACATGTGGAAAATTTAGGCCATATTAAATTAATTCTATGTTTAACGTCAACCTAAGAAATCGAAAGCTACATGGGAGGGAAGGAGAAATAAAAGATACGAAAATTTAAAACAAATCATTTGGAACTATCTTTTACAAATTTTAACATGTTTAATGCATACATTTACAGATTTCACATTTTAATTTTTAATTCTTGACTGACAAAACACTTTGTTTTGCAAGTCTTTCATCAGTTTCATACCCGACTGCTCAAGTAGTGAGGGATTACGACCTCAACCCTAAAATTTGTGGACATTACATTTGTTTTAATTTAAAGAATTTTCAAAAGCCTACAAGGGCCAGTGACGTTAAACACAGAATTAATTTAAGACAGCCTTACCAAGTACAATGATTCATGAAGAATAATTACAGTTGAACCTTATTTTATTGGTTTGGATTACATGTAACATGGTTGTCTTAAACTGATTTTGCTGTCCTTTTTTCAAACATAGTCTGGAGTATCTAGCCAGGGTTGACTGGGAATATCTGTGACAGAAATTCCACATTTCACACTGGTGAAAATCATTTGTTTTATCTTTGTCATATTTTCTCCACTTGGGTTGGCACTAAAATACTGTCATGTTTTTGAATTTGGACTTAAAGGCCAACTTTAAAACTTTAGTTTGCTGTTTAAAATTCCTACTTTTCAAAAACTTTTATTGTCAATTTCCACAAGACATTTTTTAATACTGTTTATACTATTTTTTTTCACATTAAGAAAATAAAAAAAAAATCGCCTAGTATATGTTCTACCTTCATACATTATACTTATGAAATATTGATTGGACATAATTTTTGTGATTGCTTTATAACACTATGAATTATCATGCTATTTGGATTGATCACGTATGACCGATCTTTGTAATATGTGTCACAAAGACATCAGCATGGCTAACTATATTAAAACTCTAAACATAGATGAGCTCACATTACATCTATAAATAGATGGTATAACTAATAACCCAATTGATAACATAAAGCTAATATCTGACATCCCCCTTTTGTAAAAGTTAAGAGTCTAATATCAAATTTCAAAAGTTCTAGTTCTAATATATCACTGTATATATTTAAAGAATCGAACTGTAAATAAAGTCTGTCATTAACTTTAAATGTTTCTGGTTGAACACAGAACAAAAGTTTCTATATTATTCTAGTCATTCTAACTCAAATGTCACAATGAAAATTACTTCCAATTTTTATTTAAATGTATCTAAGTTCAATGTTTATTATCAAATTATTTCAATTTATCTCCCTTTAACCATGTCTTTTCGAGTATTTTATGAAAATGACTAGACTGCCTGACTAGAACATGCAAAACAATAACATGCAAAAAACTAAACCTTTCAACAAACAAAATTCAACCCTTTTAAGCAGATTTTACTTAATGATTTCACACATGTTTTTACATTTCACTAATTTTTTATATTGGACTTTTCACTTTCATAATTTTTCACATTTAGAATAATTAAATATTTCCAATTCCATATCGAATATTTCCAGTTTGAATGAATTTTATCATATATAATATTTTGATTATTCAACACATATATATTTATTAAATTTTACTCTGCTTTTTTCACATTTTTTTCAATTAAATTTCTCTGCTTTTACACAAAATATATTTTCACAAATTTTACTCTGCTTTTACACATATATTTCCTCCTTTTGAATTGAATTACACACGTAATCATTGAATTTTAATGGTACTTTTACTACTCTTCCAGATTTTGTTGTTACGGTTTCGGTTTCATTTGAAATCGGTATGTTTTGATTTTCAGTTGTCGGTTGTTCAGTTATCTTTTCCTTTGAATCAGTAGGCGGATTTGTTGTACGATCTTCTGTTTCAGAACATGCAAAACGCACTTCTGGAAGATTTTGTTGAATGTCAGTTTCTTCTTGAAATGTCGCTTTTGTCGGTTTAAGATGTTTTCTATTTCTTCGCAAACGTTGTCCTCCGAGAGTTTCGACGATGTATGATCTTGGCGTTCCATGTTTCTTGATAATTTTTCCTGGTGTTAACTGTTTGTTGTGTTCAATCATGACAGATTCATTGTTTACTAATTCTCGCAAGGGTTTTCCACTGTGTTTGTTGTAGTGATACATTTGTTCTTGTTGTCGTCGGTTGCATCTTTTAGACAACTTCCTTTGGTCCACAAAAGTTGGTTTCAGCAAGTCATTTGTTGCTGGTAAACTTGATTTAAGGAGTCGGCCTATATGTTATTGTGCGGGTGGTAATTCCAACCCATCTATAGGCGTATTTCTGTATCGGATCACTACTTTTTCTAATCAAGTTTTTAACAGTTTGTACAAATCGTTCCGCTTGTCCGTTGGCTTGTGGAAAATGTTGACTTGTTGTGTGTACAAAACCATATTCTTTTGCAAATCGTGCAAATTCGTCGCTGGAAAACTGCAGACCATTGTCAGTTATGATCTATATATGCAAATGTGGACATCTGCTTTTTCATGTAACAGATAACATTTGTAGAAGTGATTTGATCTAACTTATCAACTTCAGGCCACTTTGAATAATAGTCAACTGTCAGTAGATAATGTTCACCTTTATACTGAAACAGATCAGCTGCCACCTTAGAAGACGGTCTACTTGGTATTTCGCTAGGAATCATTGGTTCTTTGTTATTTGTTTTCTTGTTGTTAACAGCACAGGTTTCACATTTCTCTACATTTTCCTGTATATCAGCCATCATTCCAGGCCAGTACATGAATTGTCGGGCTCTAGTTTTGCATTTTACTATGCCTAAATGTGATTCATGGATGAGTTTCAGCATTTCAGCCTGCATTTTATCTGGTTTGATAATCATGTGTCCTTTATATAACAGATTGTCAATAGACGTTATCTCACTTCGGAACTGCCAGTACGGCTTAACGGCTTCCGGTATTTCATTTCTACTTTCTGGCCATCCCTTTTCCATGATTTCTTTTAACCATATTGACACTTTGTCATTTTTAGTCTCTGTTTGAAATTGTTTTTATTTTTCTGGGGATATTGGTAAATGAGCATTCAATTATCTCATTGATTTCTAAGTCTGGTGCAAGCTTTTCTGACATTTCTGGTTAAAACATTCTAGAGAGCGTATCTGACACATACATTGATTTTCCCGATTTATACTTCACGGTAATGTCATATTTCTGTAGTTCAAGTACAAATCTCTGAATCCAAGGTGGTGCTTGATTTAACGGTTTGTCAAATATGTTTTCGAGAGGTTTGTGATCACTTTCAATGTTCACATGACGACCATATATAAAATTGTGGACATTTTTGCATGCAAAAACAATTGCGAGAGTCTTTTTTTTTCAATTTGCGCATATCTCTGTTGTGTTGGAGTTAATACGTAAGCTATCGGCTTATCATTTTGTAAGAGGACTCCTCCTACTCCTTTTGAACTTGCGTCTACATTTAATGTGAGTGGTTGTTTTGGATCGTTATATGTCATAATTGGAGACTTTGTTGCTAGTTCTTTCAACTTGTTGAAGCTTTCTTCCTGCTGTTGATTCCAAAACCATTCATTCTTTTCTTCTAAAAGCAAGCGCAACGGAGAACTGACTTCAGACATATTTGGCAAAAAATTACTTAGGTATGTGATGAACCCTAAGAATGTTTGTAATTCTTTTCTCTCATTTGGTTTTTTCATCATTTTCACCGCCCGGACCTTTTCGGTTGATTGATTAGTTAGAGTTTAACGTCCAATGAGCAATATTTCAGCTATATCAGGACGAGAACAAGTTAATCAATTCAAAACAAATTGTAAGTAAAAGAAGAAAGAAATAAAGGTGGAAGGGACAACCGGGGCAACGACTTTTGATTGCCACTGGAAAAGGGGAGAAATGGGTAGGGGCAGGAAATTAAGCCTTCTATACGACACCCAGTGCGTCTGCTCTCTTCAGAGAAATATAGAAGGGGTCTTTATACTGCATGGAGCGTGGCGTTTCTCCACACAGTTTGGCTACAATGGTTCGCGGTCAGGCTTTCCGTATTATAACCTGACTACCCCGCAAAGACAGGGCATTCCCCTATCCACCACCTGGGGACCTTTTCGGGATCGGGTTTCAAGCCATCTTTACTTTTCAAGTGTCCTACATATTCTACTTCCTCTTTTCGGAACTGACATTTCTATTTACTTAATTTCAAGTCACTGTTTCTTGCTCTCTGCAAGACTTTTTGTAATCTTTCATCATTTTCTTTAACAGATGATCCCCATACTAAAATATCATCGACTATTACCTCAACACCATCTATACCTTCCATGAGTTCTGTCATTACTCGTTGGAAAATTTCAGGGATACTGTTAATTCCAAACGGAGCTCTCAAAAACCTATAACGCCGAAATGGGGTGTTGAAACTTACTACTGTCATTATCTAGTCTCAAGCGCCAAAAACCGGAAGTTGCATCAACTTTACTGTACACGGTAGCATTTGGCATATTTGTGACGACTTCTTCGATGGTTCTCATTGGATAATGAGATCTTTGAATGGCTTTGTTGAGGTCCTTCGGATCAATGCATATTCTGACATCACCGTTTGGTTTACTACAGTCACCATACTTTTGACCAACGGGGTCGGTTCGTGTTGTCTGACAATTACACCAAGTTTAATCAATCTTTCTAGTTCTTGTTTGACAAGTGATTTCAGTGCAATTGGCACTTTTCTTGGTGAGTGTACTACAGGGGTCACATTTGTATCAATATGTATTTTATGAATACCTGGGAGACAGCTTAATCCTGTAAAAAATTCTGGATATTGTGTTTCAATACCATAGACTCTTTTAACTAGTCCTACTTGCGCACATGTGTCTGCTCCAAGTACAGACTGTGAATTGGTGTTTGCAACATAAAATTCAACTTGATGTGTCTTATCTTTGATCATAATTGGAAGAGTTATCATTCCTTCACATTCAATTTGATGTCCTGAAAATTATTTCAATTTCGAGTCTGGTTTTCTTAATGGATATTTAACATTGATGGTTTTAAAGTCTGCTCGAATCAAAACATTACATTTTGCTCCTGTGTCGAGTTGAACTTTAATGTTTTTCTTGTTAATTTTGATTGCTTGGTACCATGAAGACTCAAGACTATTTAATTTTATGTCTATGGTATATATCAATAAATAATTGTAACGGAAAAAAAGTTATAAATGTATAAATAAGTATTAAATAAAGAACAAAGAAATATACCAACAGTAAAAAACAAGAGTTTTTTTTTCTTTATTTAAAGTTCACCCCACATACACTGTTGTCAATTCCTGGATACGAGTTTTAGAAACGGCGGTTCCTTCAAGTAAACCAGACGGCATTTTTTCTTCTCATCCACGGACATCATACTTCTCTCATGTAGAAGTTTCCCACGAAGGGCGGAGAGTGTTGGTGGTAGATCGGGTACCACACTGAAGCCACTGCCACGGTCTAATTTCCTAATTGCTGCTGAAAGCACATCGTCTCTATCAATGAGACTTGAGAAACGAACAATCACATTACACTGTGTAATTTCCCTTTTTCAAAGCTGTGAATTGGTTAAGTAGGTATTGGTTTGGAAGATATTTTATAGAAATTCATATAAAACGCATCGGTTTTGAAGAAAGATGAACTGTTTACTTCCTAAAATAAAAAAAAATACAATAAAACTTTTGGGAGTGTTACTATATTCCGATAGGTAGGTAGAAGGACAAATAAAATGTAGCTTTTTTTAGACAAATTATTGTTTACTTGTAGATGATTGGGATGGCATGTTTAACAGGACTACGAATCATGTAAGTGCCTCCTCATTAACAAATTTGTAATTTTTTTTACACATAGAATATCTCGATGGTGAAGTAGAAGCTGCCATTACTGTTTTCATAGTTGTGGAAAGATTTCTTCAAGCTATTTTACCACATTTGAAATTTGGAAACGGCTAAATTAATCAGATAAGGCACCTCTCCTAATGCACCAGCATAACAACCGTCTGAACATAGAGGAAATAAAGAACCTGCAAATCCATCACAGGATATACAAGTATTAAAAAGAAGCACCCGTCGACGACAACCACCTAATAGACTCAATTTATTAATTACTTTGGTCGTTGTTTTTTGGTATTTATGAAAATTTATGTAGCAGATTTAATGGAGATATGAGTTCAATATATATTTAAACTGTTAGTGACATTAGCTGTGTCCGAAATGTGTTACATAATTCAAACATTTGCAGTTTGATTAATTAAGAGTTTGAATTATGATCTCCGCAAAAAGTTAAGCATCATTTACTTATGAAGTTTCACCAAGCAAACGTGTTGAAAATTATGGGTATAAAATTTTACATGATGTTTTGACTTAACATGAAGCATGTAAAAGTAATTTCTAGCAATTGATTAGATAATAAAAAATCCGATTTGTGCACCCTAAGATGAAACGATTCGTTCAGTTTGAGAATACAAGTTTCAACAATAACTACAATTTTGAACATGGTGAGTTCAAATTTGCTTCCAGATCATTTTTATGTTGCTAATTTGGTACAACATTCTATAATTGATAATTTTAGGCTTTAATGCATTGTTTTAATGGATTCAAAACACGTCTAAATTCAATCAAAGTAACACTAAGTACTTTTGCCTAAAATTTGGAAAAAATAATTCCAGAACTTTCCAAGTGACCTTAAATGTACAAAACTGACTAAATTGACTATGTTTTACCAAAACACAAATCGGGATAGTTATGACTCGCGATATAATAAAAAAATTGTCAATAGAAGAAACTTCGATACTTCGGAAATCATTATTTGGACTTTTTGAGAGTCTCTGAATCCAATAAAGACTTACCTGTTTCAAAACAGACGGGCATTGAGGCGTTGTTCTAATGACAACAAAACTGAAGATTTCAAAAGTTTGGAGATTATCAAAAATCTTGCTCGAAAGTTTTCAAATTCGTGCTTGTCTTTAAAATGGCCTACACATTGACAGAACCCGAATTTAATGGCAAAATTCAACAATGAAATTAATTTGTTTAAAATCTTCTTTCGTAACACCTTCTATTTCTTTCCAATTATCTAAGTGCCTATTTTCATCATGATTGTTTTTCCACTATGTGAACTTTAAATTTGGATTCCTGATCTCCTTTTCCATGGTCCTTCACCTTTTGGTTGGTACTATGTTCTTTTACGAATACATGAGCATTTCATTCCTGCTGATCGTGTGTCTTTTATCTTGTGGGCCATATTTTGGTGCCGAGAGCGTAGACAAGTTCGTGTTGACGCGAAGTTTGCCGAAAGGAGATATTTTGATCTCTTACTCTAATACGTAGAACGTCAAATTTTGTTATCCGGGATTTCAAGTAAATACTTTGGTGAAGGTTATGCATATAATCTGATAACACTCGCTTCTGATGTTCCTCTCCGTCCACTATAATAACATATCGTTTCTTTTAACTGACTGGATGTGTATTTTTCTTCCTTTACTCTCTTTGTATCGATCTTTATTTACAAGTTCTTCTGTTGCAAGTTCCTCCTCAATCCTTTTCAATAATTGTACTGCTGCATTTTTGCCAATCCTTGTCTAGCGCATGAGGTGCTGCGTATATTTTTTAAGCTTCCATGCAGCACAGTTTTCTAAGCTTCCAAAATATATTGCATCATCTTTGAGATGTAACAAACTATTAACATTATATACAAGAAATTCTGGGGCAAAATCATTGTACATACTTGTAAGTGTTTCACTTAGTAAAACAAAAATAGCAACACTCAAAGCCATACAATGCTTGAAAAATATGGAAGGTAAAAAATCTTTAAAATATAGTGTTCCCTTTATAGTAAAAAATGTCTTAATTCAGTTACTCTCCATCGGTCTATTTCACCTAGCGATCTCGGCTTTCTAGCAAATACCACAGTAACACTTTCAAAACAAAATCAGATTTTCTTTAATCTGACCAGTCAGAGATGCAGATAATCTAATCCTTTCCCTTAGACTTCCCATCAATACTTAAAGACAAACATGGTGAATATAGTCCATGTGAAATTGTTTGACTGAGGGAAAACCGAATCCCCTTAATGGTGTTTTTCTTGAGTTTTATTTTTAAAAGAGCATCTTCCTTGGGCGTCGGATTATAAACTTCTGGGTATGTTATCCTTCCAATGTACCGACCACCAGTTTGTTCACAAAGATCACAGCCATTATATTCTGAAGACTGGTTTGTATTTTTTGTCATATACAAAAGAACGAAACTGCATAATACCACCTATAATCTATTTCAAAACAACGGCAGTAGAATACCGAAGGAACAAAGGAGGGAAATCCATAAAAATCGAAGTCCAAAGACATGACCAAAACGAGAACACAGAAAACAATGGCGCCAGACACAAAACAATGACGTTAGACAGACACAAAGCACAGAAATAAGTTGTTGGGTGAATCAGATGTTTGTTAGGCATATTTTCATTGGATTTCTCAAGGGTAATTCAAAAATCTGTTTAAAACAAAATTTTTTGCTTTCAAATTTTCAAACGTATATATTCAATTACAGTACAAAAAATGTCAACGTTGCCATATTTCTTAAACGAATACCCGTAATGATTTTAGCGAATGACTTTATCTTTTTGGATGATTTGAATTATGTGTGAACAATCTGGCTGTCTTAAAATACCTTCTCCTATGTAACCTTGATGTTATACAAGCTTACTTAACACGAGTCTGTTACTTGGAACATGTTGGTTCCGAAATGCCTCTTTGCAATTTGACCGATATCATTTTTGACTTGACATTCAACTCTAAAGGTCCTTGCATTATCCACTTTTTCATGCAGGTCATCAAAGGAACTCTTCATCATTTCCAACATATCAAATTAATTTTGTCTCTCTGTGACAAAATAAGATAATTTAAAAGGATTGCTCGTTCCTGGCATATTGCAGTCAAGTATATGGTCTGAAGATATAACTTGATAAGTTGTTGGGTGAATCAGATGATAATTATCAAAATCTTTACAGATTTGTTAGAATATATAGCAGCAAACTGTAAATTTGCATTTTAATGCACTTAGGTTTGTTAGGCATTATTTTCATTGGTTGTCTCAAGGGTAATTCAAAAATCTGTTAAAAACAATATATTTTGCTTTGCATTAGAATAGAGATAACAAGCCTTAAGAATTTCAGGCGCAAATATCCGTTTTGGCAAGGTCTTCTAATGCATCACAAGAAAACTCCATTTGTAACAGTAAAATCCATGATTTACCCACGTCAGAACATAAAACAAACCCTATATAGTTCTCTTCCACATGATTAATTAAAATCTGTACTGTGGGACTTCGGANACTTCGGAATTTAATACATCAGTCTTCCTTTAGTAAATAGGGTGTGAAAAGAGCTATAGTGTTTGAAGCTAAAGGTATGGCTTATTTTGTTAAATATCACATCGTTGTACGAAAAATATAAACTGGAGAATATAGTTGCGATGCCGGAATTTGTATATAATTTGGAAGGCATTTGTTCTATCAGACAATAATTCATTTATAACTATTTTAGTCAGTTTATTCCTTAATTTATATGATGTCATGTTAATACAAAGGTTAGTCAAAAACAAGATGTAACAAGTTAACAAAGTCCTTTAATGTCAGTTTCCATTATTATAGATGATGCTATTTCTTGAATATTCCTGAATTTAAGGACACGGATATTAAAATATGTTTCTTCATCTGATATAATACCTAAATGAGCTTGAAATTAAAGCAACCTCTGATACACCATCATCAGAATCATACCAAATTTATAATATCAATAGTGGATTTTACTTATTTTTATAAATAACATTGAATTTCCAAGTACAATGCTTGATTTTTATGTACCCGCATTTTCATTTGGGAGTATCTTTAATGAAAAAAAACACATCTGCGGTTCTGAAGAGTCCGTATGGCTCACCAGTAGGCCATTGCTTAAATGACAGTCCAAATGTTATATTTTTATGTACCCGCATTTTTATTTGGGAGTAAATTATCACATTGCTTAAATGAACAGTCAAAATAGCTTGAATTATAAAGAGCCTTCTTTTCAAGTATGTTAGTAGACCTTAATGTCATATTGTCATTACTTTGCGTATTTCGTCCACTTGTTGTCTGTTAAACAATTTTCAAAAATCCTCTGAAATCATTGAAGAGATCAAAATCAAAATAAATGTGACTGATCCTTATGATACTAAGATGACAGTTTGTGATTTTCTCATCATCTAACATTTCTGCTACAGCTAAAAATAGAACATAAAGTTCAAACAACAGGTTTCTGCAAAATTATGAGAAATCGTTGAGCAGATTGAGGTCTATCTGGTTACCAATCAGTAACAACAGTTATGTATAAGAGTAATTTCATTTTAAATGACATCTTTTCCCACTTCAGAATTTGACGTTTAATACCGCTGAAAGTATTATAGCTAGACACAAAAATTTCAAATGATGTGTGTACTAGTCTAGCATATCTACATTCAAGGAATATAATACACAAAGATATTGTTCTGGTATCGGATCAACACTTCTGTAATCTAAACGTTTAAAAGACCTCAAGTTTACATGGTGTGGCAATAAAACCCGAAATTATAAAATAAAGGCCGCTGAAGAAAAAAATATACATTAGCTTGCTATTGCCATTGATGGGCCGAATAGGTCTAAATTACCCATTTTTACTATAAAAATATCAAACAAACACTTAAGACTCTTTGTTTATCATTTAACGTTGAATTAGTAAATTTTTAAAATATTAGGCTTTTGTGAAGACTCGTTATTCCACTATGTAATCGTAGTGGTAAAACATCGGTATCAATGCAATCGCGACAGCACAAAGATACAAGAAAACCAGAAAAAAATATTTAAGCCACAAAATGTGCCTTAAGGGACCAGGCCACATTTTCATACAAA
>MJUU01019130.1:0-19741 GCA_002080025.1 Modiolus philippinarum
GTCTTGTCTTTTTTCTAGTTAATTTACTTTATGTCTATAGGAGTCTACGATGATGTTTATTTCGCTGAACGTGATTACTCTTTATTCAGGAGCCGACTCCGACCTACCGTTGGGTTTGGGGTTTTCTCACCGTTCATTGAAGATCTTATGGTGGCTTTGAGTTGTTATTACTCCCATATGGGTCGTTGTCTCTTTGACACATTCCCCGTTTCCCTTCTTTTTTCTACAATAGTCCTTCTTTAAAAAGTGTGCCTCTTGGATAATTATCCGATCCAAGATGGCCTCCAGTGTGGACATAGTTTATATTAGATTCCATTAAAAGAATTATGTATCTGAAACCACCAATCAAATTGGAACCAGATTTGATCACAAAAGTGCATTTGTGGCCCCATTCAGAATTTGCATATGGCATGTCTGCATCCAATCCAAAGTGGCCTCTTGCAGGGAAAGAATTTTAAACTCTGGACCCTATTGGCAATGCCATTTATCTCCTTAAATCAACCATGGTCCAGTTGAGCGATACAGGCTCTTGACAGCCTCTTGTTTTTGTTTTAAATGACATAAAATGGATAAAAGGAAGCATCTACAATGACTGAAAATGTGCTACAATATGCCAGGGAACTACCCAGGAAAACACTAATAAGACAAAAGACAAACGTAAACAACGATAGGAGCAGTTGACAGCCCGTCTTGGTACCTACACCATCATAAGCCAGCGGTATGGTTTAACTGGTTTATGTTTATCCAAACCTCCCCTTTCTCCGGCCCATTTCCCAATAGTATAATAAACATGAGAATAAAATCCAATACAGGTAGAATTCTAACTCTGTGACCACAATTTGAAAATGGCAACATGAAATTTTGAAAGATTGGTCAAGGGGTATTTGCCGCTAATCTGCCGGCAAAACAATGTACACTACGGAAGAAAAATCAAACTTATAGCTTCCGAATTCCAATGACCTTTTGTTAAAAGAAAAGTGTTACCAAAACGAACAAAAATGTTGTCCAGCAAAAGATTGACTGTCTTATTAATATCCCCACGTGTCGGCCAGGAATAATGATTATTGTAAGTAATATTAGAGAAGAATCCTTGTTTTTTTGTTACAACAAATGAATTGTAGACCTGAAAATTTAAAAGACCATTTAATAAGTTGTCCTAATTTGGATTTTATTACAGTATGTTGAAGGGTTGTATAAAAGGTAGAATAATCCTAACTGTCGATGGATGAAACTGGTCTTTGTATAAATTGAAGTTTATCTAAAACTTCAATGGATTTTTCACAGTACTTAATAAATTACTCCTGAATACAAGTAAGTGCAATAGCTACATGTATATGGATAAATAAACAAGAAGAAGAACAGGTACTTGATAACGAAATAAAACAACGATGTTTGAAGGGATTTTTGTGAAGCTTAGGAACCCTGTACAGGATAGGAAAGGTGTTATCTTTAAGTGGGACTTTAAGCATTTCTATGGCTTTTTCGTCCCATGTGGTACATCTGGAAGGGTTGGACTTGTTCAGTTCGATTTGTTGGACATCGATATAGTATTTCGTCCAGACGATGGCAACGTTGTTTGAAGCTTTGTCAACAAGTACAAGCACATTATTTGCAAGTTCTCTTTTGACTTCATTCTATTGACAGAAAGCTTAGGGTGACTCATCACAATCATCTTTATTAAAAAAAAAACGAACAAGTTAAAATTCTTGTCGGATTGCGGTAAAAGGTAAAAGTATATCGTTATTTATGTTTGTCTCTTGTTTTCATTATTGTTTTTCTGGTGCAGTTTGCTTGTAGATTGTGGCATGTGATTGTAGTTCCTGGCCATTGTAGGTGTTTGCTGTTTTCCTGTTTTTGTAATGCACACATTATGTCAAACGTAAAAATATCATTGAAAATAAAAAGGAGAGGATTTGCCTAGATCATCGACATTACTATCTTCAAAGGGCCATGGAAAAAAGAAAATGGCTTAGATGTGAAGAGTTATGTTACAGATAAAATGTAAGTATAATAAATTTGACGTTCCACGTATAGAACATAGATAATAGTGGGATGAATTAACAAATGCGAAAAATGGGTAGGGGCAGGAAATTAAGCCCTCTATACTGGACCAAAATTAACAATGAAAAATATATACAAGTGCTTAATATAATTAAGAATTATATATAATCAAAGATACCAGTCCAATGAATGTACATTAAATATAAGTTTTTATATTGAAACCTTTGGGTTGGGGTTGAATATAATTTGTTGTTCTAACTGTTGTCGGTGTTGTCGTGAACTGTCAACCTGAGTTAGGACTGTCACGCTAATGTCTTCCATGTAATGTTGGCGAAACCTGAAATGGTTACCGACGAGCTGTTACGGATCGAAGATGTTAAGGAAAGCGATCACCCAGTCCGCGGCAACTCTCACCAATAGGGTCGATTCAATAAATGTGTCCCTACCTGACCTTCTTGACCAATCAAATGCAGTGATGTTTTGACGATTCACTGATTGATTCTATATCAATAAGTTGCAGTTCCTTTGTGAAAGATGACAAAATGCTACATTGTGTATGAATGTATTGTGTATGAATTATGTACACAATATTTCTTCTGTTTGCATCTACATTTGATGACATTGTGTTTTCTTTAGCACAGAAGCTGACAAAAGATACATACGTCACCAACTCACGGTGGGGACAGATTTATTGAATCGGTTCTATATATTTTGTGGTTCACCGTCTACATACTATGGCACATATCGCATTCTTGGTTATACATGCATAACCAGAACTGACTTTGTAAGAACAATCAGGACCCTTGATGAACTCCTTTTCCATAGTGAAAGGACACGTTCGACAGATCTTTCGCCCACCACGTTGCGTTCCCCTGTATGACTTGTTGTTCCTAGTCTGGATGGTCTTGATTTTGCTGAACACTCAGTAGTGGCAAAGATGGAAATATTTCAGCCATCAGTGGATCTTCCTGAATATTTTTTTTTTTTTTGAATTTCTGTACTCATATTTACCGTATAACAACCTTAAGGATGGTAAGTTAGAACTAAAGGTTCTCTTTCGCTGTTTTCCTTTTTCTTTTTGGTCATAGCCCTTCTCCCGGCACCTGAATCGGTTTTCAGGGGCTTCGGCTACAGAGCTGCCGGGCACGTCCCCAGGTGGTGGATAGGGGAATGCCCTGTCTATGCGGGGTAGTTAGGTCATAATACGGAAAGCCTGACCGCGAACCATTGTAGCCAAACTGTGTGGAGAAACGCCACGCTCCATGCAGTATAAAGACCCCTTCTATATTTCTCTAAAGAGAGCAGACGCACTGGGTGTCGTATGGAAGGCTAAATTTCCTGCCCCTACCCATATCTCCAATTTTCCAGTGGCAGTCAAAAGTCGTTGCCCAGGTTGTCCCTTCCACCTTTATTTCTTTCTTCTGATACTTTCAATTTTTTGAATTGATTAACTTGTTCTCGTCCTGATATAGCTGAAATATTGCTCATTGGACGTTAAACTCTAACTAATCAATCAATCAATCATAGCCCTTCTGCGAGAAATTGTAGTAACCGACTCAACAGCCTGGAAATCACTTCCCCTTGGTACCCTCTCCTGATGAAGAATTCAGACAACAGAGCACACTGTGATTTGAAGTTCTTCTTATCACTGCAAATACGTTTGAGCCGCATAAATTGAGATTTAGGGATAGCTTCTTTGCAAGTGATAGGATGACAGGAAGAATAATCCAAATACTAGTGTGCATCGGTTGGTTTGTAAAAAACTAATGTCGATAACCGAGTCAACAGCCCAGGAAATCACTTCCCCAGGGTATCCCCTCCTAATGAAGAATTCAGACATCAGAGTACACTGTGATTTGAAGTTCTTGTCATTACTGCAAATACGTTTTAGACGCATAAATTGAGATTTTTTTGCAAGTGGTGCGATGACATAATAATCCAAGAATAATCCAAATAAGAGTGTCCATCGGTTGGTTTGTAAAAACTGATGTCGATAGTAAACTTTCTTAAATAATATTTTGGATGTCAAGAAAGGAGAGTTTAGAGTCACTGATGTCGAAAGTATTATCGATAGCTGGATGATACGTCGACCCAAAGTGGATAAATGTCTCCAGTGCATGTCGACTTTTGGAGGTGGCACAAATTACATCTTTAACGAATCTTTTGTATAAATCCGGAAATGGCCAAGTGACCTCCGAGAATATCTTTTCTTCAAAAAAATTAAAAAAGACAAAAATGTACGCCCAGCAGGGGCCCATTTTCTTTCCCATCGCAACTTGGCCAATTTGAAAATAAAAAGAAAGATTATATTTAAATTAGTTCGGGGACTAAAAACAAAACGATGGATTTTTCTTATTTTTCTGTGACTGAAAGTTTATTGAATTCACTTCAAAATTTTAGTAAAAAATTAATAGGTTACCGATCTCGTTTTTTAAGGGGGGGGGGGGGAGAAAATTCCGAAATGGCAAGAATTTGGCCTTTTTAATATAGTCTATATAGGTAAAAAAATACAATTTTAAAAATGTTTATATAAGAATAAAACAATAGATTTTGCTGAAAATGTAGTATAAAGTATGTACAAGAAATCTATTTGGAAATATCAAATGCAAAATAGGGATCACCGGTCATATCTTTGACAAAATCATGAAAAAGTGATTTTTTCCTTCTTATTTCTTTCGAATTATCTCCCTTTAATAAAATCCAGTTTTTCAAAAAGTGACGTGTTTTGTAAGCTGGCAGCATAAATATTGCTCATTTCTTTTTATTTACAATCAATGAACTATTTAAAATCATTTTACAACATTTTAATGATAAATTCAAATTTTCATCAGATGCGCGAGATGGATGCGCAGTTTTAGACACCCGAACCACCTTAAACGTATTGGGAGTAAGAACTAATTCTATAAGTCTGAGAATATGAGAATAATGTCTGTGGACGCATAAGGCTTTTGTTTTCTATTGAGAAAATAATTGACTGCTAGAAGTGTGGCATTGTTATGAATACTGGTGTAAAGAGCGGTTATATCAGTCTATTGTTTCCCTGAAAGGTGAATTCCTCAAAGGTTCGTATCTTAAATGTACGAATGTAGATGTTACACTGTGAGCATGAAAATTTCATGTAAAAAGCTAGAAATTTTCTGAGTTGGACAAGAAAAGGCGGAGACAATGGCCTTCCGGGGTTAGATACCTTATGGATCTTTGGAAGCATCATGAGATGTTCTCGCCGGGTCTATGGTCGTTCAACAACTTGCTTCCGAAGATAAGTTGTCAGTGTCAAAAAGGCTCTGGCAAGTTTAAAAGAACAGTTTTCGATTTCCCGGATAGCATCTGATGAATTGTATTTCTTGATAAATCAACTGGTGATCACTTTGGGTGTAAAGGGGTACTTTAAAACTTGCCAGAGCATCCAAAAGGTATTTGTTAACCCTTCTACGTGTCATTATCGAGGCTTTCCAAACTAAGTTCTATATCTTCAATTAAAAATGAATGAATCCTACAAAGAATTCCACAAAAAACAACTATTTCATTCACGTCATCTCATTGTCGCTTCGGATATTGTAGCATTCATTAGAAAATTTTATGATGACGTATATCAGTACTGAAAAGATATTAAATCCAAGAAATTTGAATTTTTAATCCTCGACTCATCTCGATCTATCCAGTCAAAAAATAATAACAGAGTGAATACCAATGTGAATACCAATAGCCACTCCACCGCCAGTCCTGATGAACATCGCCTAGTTTAATGTTACCTGACAACATTCAGTTAAGTGATTCTGAAGTAAGTCTAATAGCCAAGGGTCTTAATTTCATTCCAACTACTCCTAGGACAGATTCATTTACAAAACATCAACATCCAAGCCTTCCTCCGTCGCATACTTCTAAAAACATATTTCTTCAATAAGGAAGAAGAATCTGATGATGTTTCAACAGAACCACCATCTATTTTCTCCAAGTATCAGACAAAACATTCCAAATTCACTCCTCAACCTTCTAAAAAATACAATCTTTAATTATATCAATCAGTTATGTATTTGTAATTATTAATTTTGGTCCTGTAATAGAAGGCTTTATTTACTGTCCCTACCCATTTTTTACATTTGCTAATCCATCCCACTTTGTCTTTGCACTTTACGGGTACGTAAAAAATTATTTTACCTGTAACATAACTCTTCAGATCTTAGCCATTTTCTTTGTTTTCCGCGGCCATTTAAAGACATCAATGTCGATGATCTAGGCAAATCTCTACCTCTTTCTTTTATTTTTCAATTATATCTCGCTTATAGATATATTGATGATGTTCTTTCCATCAATAATGCATCTTTTGCTGAATGGATCCCATTAATGTATCCGCCAGAACTAGAGATAAAGGAAACGACAGAAACCTCCAGATCTGCATCTTTTTTGGAATTAAATCTCGAATTGGACGAAAATGGTCATATCAGTACTAAAATTAAAAACAAAAGGGACGATTTTTAAAGAAAAATATTATTAAATATTATTCAAAATACAGACATGTTCTTCAATGTGCAAAAATATATCCATAGTAGTTATAGATTCATAAATAACATCAATTCTTAAATTTGAACAAATGTAGCGCATCTTTGTCTGCACTTTCTTGTTTGCATCATTTTATACAATAATTGGTTACTGCTTCAACATACTTGCCGGTTAATTTGTGATGGTGGGCGATACTTAAGATTTATATCGAACGATAGATTATGAATTATAACGATCTGTTTACAAAATTATGACAAATTAGGTTTATATCTATTAAGCTGAAAATTACATTTCCATATATTTCCTGTATATTTTTGTAAGTTAGGCTAACAATGGCAATTATGAGCAAAGTTTGATCTCAATTCTAGAAAAAAAAAATCAACCATTATCGCAGATTTCAAGTTGGTAGGATGGGTTTTCAATTTGGCCTATCTTTAACAAAATCTCATGGATATAAATATTAGTGTATATCTACCTTAAATTGCATATCAATAGTTGTTTCTCTTGTCACTCTCTTTTCTGTTTATGCTTCCAGTTCTTCATTAGTCTCGTGTTCAAGCAAAAGAAAACTTTGTTATTATTGTGTTGCCTCTTTTGGTCTCAGATGTTCAGCAACATTTTCTTCGACATCCCTGTCACCGTTTTGTCTTGGTCTTGTTAAATAATTCTACTCAGAACATGGAAGAAGTACAAGAATATCAGTTTTTCATGTTGCCTACCAAGTGCAAGTTGCTAGTATAAAGTCCGTAGCTGTCCGTGATCTTTCCCTGATACTGCCGACGTCTACTGAAATTTATGATAACTCTTGACAGCCAATTGCAGCCAATTCACAATTGTAATTTGTTATGTACTTAGTATTGCATACGTATGAATGGTGTATGGAGGTGTTCCAATTTAGTCATAAGCATATGCACTGTTTGTTATAAGTCTTTTATTTATTTTAAAAATTACTTTAGTATCTTTACTATACAACCCTGTATGATCAAATTCATTTGATTTTATAGGAAAAATCAAATTTTAAATTGATAATTACCAGAGTCTAAAAATGTTCTTATAAGTAATTAAATTATATCTGTCTCATGATTTTTTTTCAGTCCACACCAATAGTCTTTTCTGAGATTATATACTACTCAACAAAAGAAACGATACACTGTTTATTTTGTTAATATTTTTGTATTTCGCAATTAAAAGTTTTTATTTTAGTGCATTAATGTATTTGACGCAAAAACGCATTTGTTTATTCCATTTTAAAATCAATTCCGAAACGGATACGATGAAAATCTGGTAGTTTTTCTCCCGATGACTGACCTCGCCGTTTACTGATGGATGATTTAAAATGTTTGACGTCAATAATTGGGACACTTCATCATGTTAAAAAATTGCCATCCTAAAAAGTTGAAAACAATGTCTCATTTCGATGCCCCGTTCAATCCAAAATCAACGTGGACAGTTACTTAGCGCGGTCACACCGTCGATTTTGACTTTTGCCCTCGAATATTATTGTTATTTGAAAAGAAGAATAAACTAAAGACTTATGATTAATCTAAAGCAAACATGCTCATCAAATGATAAATCACGTGACAGCAGGTCCCGTGAAACGTCGCAACGTCAAGATCGCAAAACACTCGTTTAACGCTAATAAAAACGGTAGTGGAAATTTGAAAATAGGCCTGAGGAAATCATGGTCGACGTAGAAACAGAAGTTTGAAGTAAGGTGGTTCGAAAATGTGATAGTTTAACAAAAAGAAAATATGGATATACTCATTTTTTCACGACTGCAAACAGAAATTCCGGATTATGACCTTGACCGTGACCGGATTTTGTTCAGAAATTGTAAGGAGACATTTTGATAAAATCTGTGTATCGTTTCTTTTGTTGAGTAGTATATTATACTCTGTTTATTTATGGATTTATTTACTTATATGTTTTTTAGAGCTCACATAATCATAACCACCTTTATCATTTTTATCTTTTTTCAATCTTCAATTGTCAACAGAAGTATTTCAAAAACAATTTTCTTTAAATAATATTTTTATTTATTCAGTTTTTTTTTTATATTTACATCTACAATTTTAGAAGATAATTATGATATTGATGCTCTTTGATATTTGATTGTTTACAACTAACTCATACTGTTAATATGTGTCTTTATGTTTATATGCTTAAATAATGTGTTTTTGCCAAAAAAAATCTTGACAAAACTCTTGACTTTTCTTCCGTAGTGCGGCAGTGTTTTACCAGCAGACTAGGCGACTTGAGCTAGCCGGCAGTTTAGCGGCAAGCACCCCTTGGCCCATCTTTCTAAATTACGCATTGTCATTTTCTCTCCTTCCAAGATTCTGATCATGGAATTAGTAGTCTATATGTACTGGTTTTATTCGTATGTTTACTATACTAAAGAGTAACGGGACAGATAAAGGGGACGTTTGGGAACCCATAAACGGTTTAACATTACCGCTGGCGTTTGCTGGTGCTAATACCAAGTCCGGCTGTCCCGAGATTCTATGGTTGTTTACGTTTGTCTTTTGTCTTGTTTGTGTTTTTCCTGTGTTGGATTGTGGCATGTGACTGTAATTTTCAGTTCTCTCTTAGTTACACAATACTGCCACTGCGATTGGGAAAGTAACAAAATACCGAAGTTACTGTGAATTAAGTTTCTGCATATGCGCATTTCGACAACTTTTGTCTCTTCAGTGCAGATCATACATCCATAAACCAAAATATGTGTAAAAACTGATGAGGAACAAATTTCCATAAGAATCTAAAAAGGAAAGCCAAAATCAGCTATGGACAGAGCTATGTAAGGATACTCCTTAGGTTTTAACGACCATTGATTTTATTATCGACAATTTGTGAGAAAATCTTACTTAATACCGTAACCACTTGCTTCAGTTTATAGTTAATTATCATTTATTGCCTAGAAACCAAGGATAAAGGAGAAAATCAAACTTAGCTTTAATTTTTTATTCACCTGACCATTGTTTATTCATGCAAAGGTGTTTTTGTGGTGGCAAAGTATTTCATTGAACGGCAATGCTAGTAATATATACCCTGAAAACTTTATATGCGTCGTTGTTTGGGGAGTTGGCCAAAATTTTTGCTTAGCCTGTCTATATATTATTAGAAGACAATAAGTCCAAGACACAAAACTTGCCTTTGAAATACCTGATATTTCTTTGGTTGTAAATGTCTGCAAATCTTCCTAAAATTAATTTATATGAAAAAAAGGAAATTGGGTAAATCCCATCTCCAGGTTAAAACGATCCAAAACAAATCATCTAGGGGTCACCGTCTTCAACACAGTGAGGAACCTCTCACCATATAGCAAGCCCTAAATGGCACCCAAAAAGTTAAGAAGTAAATAAATCAATTGAAACAAACCACATCACAAATAACCCGAATATGAATTTTATAAGAGGACAAGGACAAGCCAATGACCAACATATTCCTGACTTGGGACAGGCGCAAAAATTGCAGTGGGGTTAAACTCGTTTTTTGGATCCAAACCCTCCCCCTTTGTGTGGTGAATGGCTAAAAAATAAATACACAAAAAGACTCACAGTAAAAATCAAACTAGAAAAAAGTCCAACTAATCAAGACGAGTACCTTTACAATGAAGTACATAAAGCATGAAGACAATACACATGGGTACTGTCCTGACAAATGCTCTCAGTCACCAGTTACTGACAGTTAGATATGGACATAATTTCCGTTGACTATAATATCAGGCCTTATTACATACTTAGTAGAAATAAAAGCGTTTTTGCATGATCAATATGACCGGAAGTAAACTGTCCATATTTTCACACCCCAGGAAAATAATAGGTTATTTTATGCTCCTCGTGCATCTCAGACAAAATAAACGACTTCCGGTCCATATTGGCCTGGGCAAATAAACGACTTCCGATCCATATCGGCATGTCATTTCTGAACGTTGGAAGTATGTAATAAAAAGTTTAATACATGTGCATTTCCATATTGACCTGATTATCATCCCTCGACCCATATTGTCCCTCGACTTCGTCTCTGGCCAATATGGGTGTCTCGGGATGATAACCAGGCCAATATGGAAATGCCCATGTATTAATCTGTATTTATTAAATATGAAACTTTAATTGAAATACTTCTAAATAGATTAGGTATAACAAAATCATAAACAAGTAAGAAGACGAATGCATAAAACTCAATGCTTTAGTTGTTTGTGTTGTCTCGTATAGCACATTTGTCATCTTTTAGTTTTGTCTTCGTTGCTATGTTTGTGATACCCATTTGTCCTTGTGATTGTCCGACCACTTAATACACCCACATAAGCTTTTCAAATTTTTACCTTGGTACTGTTTTAGGGTTAGAGAAGTAACACGTATCATGGATTTTAATTGGTTTTGTCTAAGGGTTAGAAAATGACAATTACCAATCAGTCATCAAACAGATTTTTCAATACTATATTCTAGCTGGCTGTGTGACGGGTGCCATGCGTGGAACAGATCATGCTTACCCTTCCGGGACACCTGATGATACCTCAGTTTTTATAGGGGTTCACACTGCTAGTGCTTTGGTTTTGTGTCGTTCTTGTTCATTTTTGTTTATTTGTTTTGTCTTTGTCGTGCTGTCTCGGTTCGTGTTGCTGTGGGTTGCCGTGATTTTGGATTTATGATTTTGGAGTTTCCCCTTTCCTCGTTCTTGCTTCGGTGTTCGTTTGCCGATGTATTTAGAAAGTAAAATCATAAAAATGAAAATGGCAAAAAAGAAATTGAACTATTTTGGGTAGAATTTTAATTATAAAATCATTAATATTACCACAGTTTACGTACATTGGTAGTACTTGTGTCATTCCAGATAGGTATGTAAAAGAAATAGAATCATGTTGTTTTGAGTTTATATGGAAAAACAAAAAAGATAAAGTAAAACGTTCATCTCTGATAGGTAAATTTGAAAAAGGGGGACTTAATATGATAGATTTTAAAAGCTACTTTATATCTCAAAAAGTGGCATGGGTAGGGAAAATGTTAGATGAGACAAATGCATATTGGAAACTTATAACTCAAAAATACTTAGAAATCTATGGAAATATAGTTTCCATAACGAGGACAAGTTGATTATGAAATTTCTCACATCGAGTTAAATAAATTATGCCAATGTTTGAAAGCGAGGCTTGCCGAGCTTTTAAACATTTCAAAATTTATTTAACGAGATGTGAGAAATTTCATAATAAACGTGTTTAAGTTGTGGAAACTGTTTCTCTAATGACTGGATGAAAAACACCGAGGATTGTATTCCGAATAAATTTGGCGGGAAATTTCACGAAACTTGTTCTCCTCTCTAGAGAGGAGAACAAATGTTTCCACACCGTTCAGGAAATGTGAAAACTGAATAGAAATTAGAGAAAAGACTTTTTAATTTAGATTAAATGTAAAAAATATAAAAAAATTACACAATTTTGAAACTGTCCCAAAATTTTATCAAGAGGTATTGAAATCGTGGATACGAGATGGCGGCGGATACATTTCGTCCCCAAAAACATTTTTTTTATTTTAGAAAACAAATATTATGGGGAAATTCTTTCATTAAATTTAATAGCAAATGTTTGTTCTTTACTTCGTGGATTAAAAGTGGTATTATATTTCTGAATGATATTTTGGATAACAATGGTGATATACTTGTAAATGATCAACTTATTCTCGAATTGTTACAAGATAAAACAAACTGGATATCAGAAGTAACCAAAATAAAAAAAGTCTATTCCGAAAGAATGGTTAACTATTTTGAAAAGGGAAAACTCCAGGAAAAGTCTTGTTCAGGTAATTTCTCTAAAATCTAAATTTTTGTGGGAGGGAAAATTGAGTGATATTTCTACTTTGTCATAATCTTTGTGTAAAAAATAAATTTCAGAAATGTACTGGTCACAATACATGGGCACATTTGTATTTTGACAATCAATATGATGACAAAAATACTTTTTTATCTCATGTATATTCGTATATATTTGAAAGATTACACGAAAACAAATATAAGATATTCAGATGGAAATTATTACAATGCATATTACCCACTAATAAAATATTGTTTAAATGGAAAATAACAAACAACAGTTCTTGTTGGTGTTGTGGGGAAGAAGAGAACTAAGAACATTATTTCATTAAATGTGAATTTTTATGTGAATTTTGGAATAAAACTAAAGAATTATTGGGTAAATTGGCCATTAATAATGATATAACTTTAATACATTTGGTTATTGGTTACAAATTTTTTGACAAAAATTACAATGACTTTAACTATCTTTTGACAATAATAGGATTTACAATTTATAAAGCCTAATATCTATCGGAAAAAAAAAGAAAATTCGTGAATGTTTTTGATCTATTTGTAAGAGAATTTAAGGGATATATCAAAAGAAATGCACTTTTTAAGAGACCCTTTTTTGAAAAGATTTGTTAACTAGTGTAAAATATTTGTAAACATCGAGATATTCTCAGTAACAATTGATGATTTTTAATATTTTGCAATTGAATATGGTAATTTATATTAGTTTTGATTTCTTATGCCTTTTATTTGTATTATTCATTGATTAGTGTACTGGCTAATCCAATGAGATTTCACAGGGAAACTTCATTGCTAGCTTGAGCCTTGAAGCTGGATTGTAACAAGCATTGTTGAATAAATTCAAGTTGTGGAAAAAAAGAACTTTGTTTTCGAAGCTACCACAAAAGTCTTTGAAACGAACTTCCCATTTCCATAGCAACGGTTGTCATTTTGATTATTTTGAAACCAAAAAGTATTTGTATGCATGTCAGGCATTCTTCCTGTAAAATTTCATCCAATTCTGATCACTTCGATTTTTCGCGCCTTTTCCCGTTTCCATAGCAACGGTCGCCTTTTTTGAAGTCTTTAAGACCAGAAATAAATTTTACAGATGTTAAAATTTGATCCAATTCTGAGCACTTTGAATTTTCCTGCCCTTTTCCCCGTTTCCATGGCAACGGGTTCCATTTTGGAAATTCCGACACCGGATGGTACATCTTCTCATGAGTCTCTACCATCAGGCTAAGTTTCATTAAGTTCCAGTCATTGGTCTCCGAGATATCTGGCGGACAAAAATTTTAGGGCGGAAGAATCAGACAAATGGAGCAAAAGCAACAAGTCTCCAAAAACATCGTTCGGGAGACTTGATTATGAAAGAAGAACATGATATTGCGCAATGCCAAATACTGGCAATATGAAAAACTGTTTTAATTTATTTACGATGTAAAGCATTTAGGAGCTGATCAATATCTTTGCCAACAAAAACCGGAAGTAAAGATTTTAACAACAATGCTGTATTTACATCCTTTATGAATAAGTTTGTTCAACGGGATCATCAGCATTGTCTTCCTTTGGTATCACTTTGAGTAAAGAGAACAACAACCTGCCTTGTATCTAGTGGGTACCTAAATTACATAAATGCCCTTACAAACAGAGATACATTGCTGGGTCTGCCAAATGCACAACAAAATCCCTTTCTAAGCTCCTCACTTCATTACTTACTGCAGTCAAAGATGGCCTCAAGATATATAGTGATAAAGTATACTCAACAAGTGGAGTGAATCAGATGTGGATTCTCAAAAACTCCAAAGACTTGTTAGAATCTCTATCTTCAACTGAACTCAAGCACTGCAACAGTGTCAAAACATTTGATTTTTCTACTCTTTATACTACTCTTCCACACGATACGCTAAAGTCAGTACTCCGGGATTTAATACATCAGTCTTTCTGTACTAAAAAAGGTGAAAGAAGATATTCATATTTGGTGATAGGTAAAGATGGGGCCTTTTTTGTTAAACATCACACTGATTCACACACAAAGTATACAGAGGAGGATGTCATTGCAATGCTGGAATTCTTGATTGATAACATATTTGTAGAATTTGGAGGACAAGTTTTCCAGCATACGATAGGGATACCTATGGGGACTAATTGTGCGCCACTTTTAGCAGATTTGTTTCTTTATTCGTATGAAGCCAGGTTCATACAAGGACTAGTTCAGAAAAAAGACAACAAGCTAGCCAAATCCTTTACTTTCAGTTTCCGTTATATAGATGATGTACTTTCATTGAACAATCCTCAATTTAAGGATAACCTTCATCTTATTTACCTAAATGAACTCGAAATTAAAGAGACCACTGATACACCATCATCAGCATCATACCTGGACCTATACCTCTACATTGACAACTCATGACGTCTGAAAACAAAACTTTACGACAAGCGTGATGATTTCGATTTTCCAATAGCGAACTCTCCGTTTTTGAGCAGTAATATTCCTACTTCTCCGGCATATGGCGTGTACATTTCACAACTCATTCGCTATTGCCTTGCCTGTAGTTTGTACAGCGATTTTGTCAACAGAGCGAAATTACTATCTCAAAAACGTATACATCAAGGGTATGTTCAGTCACTGTTGCAATTGTTAATTCAGAAGTTTTACGGTCGTCACCACGATTTGACAGACCATTACAATGTTTCTGTTTCACAAATGAGAACAGATATCTTTTGGTAGATCCAGAGTTTATTAACGGACTGACTAACACCGACTGTGACAAAATCGGACTTTTCACCGGCAGTGTGACGGGTGCCACGCGTGTAGCAGATCATGCTTACCCTTCCGGAACACCTGATGATACTCCCGGTTTTCAGTTGGAGTTCACACTGTCAGTTGCTTTAGTTTTTTGTGTTGTCTCGTATAGCACATTTGTCATCTTTTAGTTTTGTCTTCGTTGCTATGTTTGTGACACCCATTTGTCCTTGTTATTGTCCGACCACTTAATACACCCACATAAGCTTTTCAAACTTTTACCTTGGTACTGTCTTAGGGTTAGAGAAGTAACACGTACCATGGATTTTAGTTGGTTTTGTCTAAGGGTTAGAAAATGACAATTACCAATCAATCATCAAACAGATTTTTCAATACTATATTCTCGCTGGCTGTGTGACAGGTGCAATGCAAGGAGCAGATCATGCTTACCCTTTCGGAGCACCTATACGGATACCTAAATTTTTATAGGGGTTCACACTGCTAGTGCTTTAGTTTTGTGGCGTTTTTGTTTGTTATGTCTTTGTCATACTGTCTCAATTTGTGTTGCTGTGAATTGCCGGGATTTTGGATTTATGATTTTAGAATTTCCCCTTTCCTCGTTCTTGCTTCGGTATTCGGTTGCCGATGTAATAATAAGTTTGGAAGGACAATTTTTGAATTTATGCGCTTTGTAAATGATATTTCCATAGAAGTTTGAATGTAAAATGCCCTGTTGTATAAGGGCCCTCCGTGTAGAACCACATTTCCTCAATAAGTCAATGTATCTATAATAAAAGTTGGAGAATGTTTTTATCAATTTATGATATCTAAACCCTTGATGCAGAAGGTTTTTAGTTAGACAAATATTTACGGTTGTTGAAGTCAGAAACATCACTTCATACTCGTGCATGTCGAACAAGTTGTGAAATGTAGACGGAACATCGCAGTCTAGATGGGGAAATTAATTATAGGGAAAGGGAAAGAAAAATCATCCCTTTTATCATAAACTTTAGTGTTTAACTTTCCTTTATTTATTGATATATCAAGATCAAGAAAAAGAAGTTCGGCAGGAGAAATTTCGTCTGTAAATTTAGAAAATTCAGGATTATTTAAAGCCAAAATATCGTCCAAATATTGTTAAAAATATCCACTAAAAGCTGTTCAGAAGGGTATTTCTGAATTTTGGCCATGAATTATGACTCGTAGCAATAAAGAAATAAATCTGCTATGACAGGTGCACAGTTGGTACCCATAGGAATACCTATTTCTTGCTGATAGGCTGCATCACCGAAACGAACAAAAATATTATCAAGATGAAAATTCAATGCTATCATATCCTGTCAAGTCCAGTTGGTATATTTGTCATGTTTGTCGTCACTGAAAAACGATTTAAAAGTATTGCAACAAATGAAGTCTGCAAACATCATAATGTAATCTATATACATAGAAAAGGTTTGCGATATTCATTCCTGCCAAAATATATTCCTTTAAATATTGAAATGATGCTACCCATCACCACCATATTAATTAAAATAAGAACCTTTCTTTTTCCTATCTTTTTTTTTCTCGGTATTTTTGTATGGATGTCCAGTATTTAACAAACACTATACAAATCTAGTGCACCGAACAATTCAGAACCCATAAATACGTCTATTGAGCCCTCAGTTTGATGTAAGGACATGACTCTTTTAGGGTTAAAGTATATTCAATGCACGATAGTCTACACATATTCTTGTTGAATCATCTATTTCATCCATTTAGAACAATGATTTAGGCCCTAAGACATTTGAAGCTTCTTCTATTCTGCAGTCATGGAGATATAGTTTCTACAACGAGAACTAAGTTAATTTTGAAATTTCTCACATTGAATTAAATAAATTTACATCTTTGAAAACGAGGCTTGCCGAGTTTTTAAACATTTGAAATTTTTTTTAATAAGATATGAGAAATATTTTTATCACATCGGTCAGGCGTTGGTTAAATTTTCTAGAAATTAGAGAAATAATGTATATTCATGTCTACATCACTACTTTTAGATCAGGCATTAGATAAAGAGAACAGTTTTTATTTATTTTTGTCAAGGCCAGATTTTGAGAACTGGTCAGTTTTTTGGACTTATTAAAATTTGATGCTTTAATATTCATAAAATTTTTAAATATAAAGATTTTAAAACCTTGGAAAATACCATCGCAAATAGTGGGTTTCGAACCAGGATTGTCTCCTTTACTAGACTTTTGCCTTACCTATTACACCACGAACTCGATGGAATTACTGTGTCAAAAAAATCATAAATAAAGTATCATTGTGTTGCACAATAAGGATAAATATTATTATTATAGTATAGGATATTTATTTCATGACATTATAAGCATGGAAATATTTTTTAAGAATGTAGATCGATGTTCCTTCATTTAATATATTAGCTGGGATGTAACATTGTTATCACACTCGGACTTGGTGTGTCTGTGTAAGATCCCCCTCCGGCCTCTGGCCGTCGGGATAATCTTAAACAGATACACCGCGTACTCGTGTGATAACTATTACAGATCTATTACAGATCACCGCTCTTATCAGATGTAATTTTGTCTGGGACCACAGTATTGCACCAGAGTATTTAAGAGACAAGATAGTAAATAATAATTCAAAAATTCGGATACAATATGCATAGCATTTTAAAGGAGTATGAAATACGAGCACCATCAACATCTGCTATTGACGTATATAATTAAAGGTTATGATATTATATTTTTCATATTATATCTCATTTAATTAATAAGTTCTAATGGTTGGTAAAAGACGTCATACGAAAAGTACGGTACGTCACAAATACCGTATATAATGTGATAATGTGACAGCATCTGTTTTAAAATTTAGGAAAATAACAGTATATTGTCTGGATATCATAGGGCGTCAGTTTACAGACAACGCATGACGTAATTCTTTATTTTCGGACGATTTTCCTTTCTGCCTGTTGCTTTTGTATACACTATTAAGCATTAATTTTACATATGTAGAAATCTAGTCATTATCTTAAACACTTTTCTGCAACTTTATATATGTTTGACATCATACGGTATATTATGCTCAAGTGTTGGATAATTATCTTAGCTTATTAGACAAAATTTGTCTAAACATTCAAATTATAATTCATAGCCCGGCAGATTAATTAAAATTTAAAAAAAAAATCGTTCAATTTGTGATACAAGCATGGAAATTTGTGTGAGAACTGTCCATTGATTGCTTATTTCTAAAATGGCAGTCATTGCCTGCCAAAATTATTGCACAAGCATTCTGTTCATATAGATTGTCTTCAAACCTCAATATAAATACTTTGCATGAGTTAATTACACACTTTTCCTTTACAAATACACTTAATATGTATCATGACATTATAAGCATGGAAATATTTTTTAAGAATGTATGTAATATGTATTGACCATTTAATTTATTAATTATATAGAGTAATTGTCAAAGCACAACAAGGGCACACTAATAACGTCACTGTTGTGAAACTCGGTGTGGTATTCAGTGTCGGCTAAATATATTGTTCAGTGTCCCAAATGCTATCTAACAAGCCCCAAATACTATTAGTTAACATGACATGTTAGATAGCCGCACCTAAATTGTGACAGCGTGGGAAAGCAGTGTCAAAGATAACGGGGCATATGTTATCCGGAAGATGTGTAGATTGCACGGGACTTCAACGATCGGGTCAGGTGTAGAGCAGACACTGTATCGACGCTTGAACATAGTTGTATCCCATATCTTGATGTGCTCAATTCATAGTTTAAGGTGGTAAAGGGATAACCCCTCTGCCTTAAATCATTGGAAATATACGTATAATTAGAAAATTATAGATTATTTTATTGTTATATATTTATAAATTAAGATGTCCTTAGAAATCATTGGAACAAATGTTGCTTTTGTCAGAAAAGAAAGGCGAGGACCTTAAATCCCCATCTACTCTTTACTCGTGTAGCAAACGAATGATAGTTATTCCATGATTGCAACCAAATTCCACTGTTTTAAGCAATTAAGAAACTGCAAATTATTTTTATATCCTTCGCGATTAGATTCAGGAGGTGTGGCGATTAGATTCAGGAGGTGTGGCGATTAGATTAAGGAGGTGGTGTTGAAGAAACATTAAAAGAGAATAATGCCAAATATCACCGGACCTGTAAGCTATTGTTTAACAATACAAAACTAGTCAGGGCGCGAAAAAGTGCCGCTAGTAGACATTTTGACTATTCATTGTGGAAACCGATACCGAATCCGAGACCGAAACTGAAACCATATTATACAGAATGAATTGTATTTTGTTGCTCTTTATTGCATGTTTAATTGGTGTCTGATATATGGCAAACCAGTTTGGAATTTATTCCCAATTTTTAAAATATTAAAAAGACTATTTTTTAATTCTTTATCTTTTATTTTGGATAGCAAATAAGCATGTTTTCTGACATTTTTCGAATAGGTATGCCTGTTGATCTGAATATTATGCGATCTCTGTCTGCAATTACATTTTGTCTCAAACTTGAATAAAAGACTTATAAGGTTCGTACATGAGAGCAGTTGAAAATCAGAAATTCATTCATAATTCTAAATTTAAATTGAATTCATAAATTAAAACGGACGTTATACTAGTGTCAATAGACATCAAAAACGAAATGCAAAAAAGGTAAAGCCTACCGG
>MJUU01019130.1:28580-44268 GCA_002080025.1 Modiolus philippinarum
TATATATCGATATTACTTTGATTTTTTGTTTGTTTTATGTTAGAAATTCGTATTGTCACAAATTTTGTTGTTGTTTGCATTGCTTCTATTTCGTGTTTGCGTATGCAAGAGGTAGGATATATTTTTCGGGATTATTGCTAGATCTAATTCAAGAAAGTTACCTTCTGGTTTAACTTGAAAATGTTTTTTGTTAGAAATTCGTATTGTTACAAATTTTGTTATTGTTTCTATTTCGTGTTTGCGTATACATTCCTCAACCCCTGAGAAAGAATGTAATACAATCTCTGTCATTTTTCATTCTGATTTTGAATTTTCCCGCTTTGTTTTCTTGGTATCTTAGCACCCACAAGATGGCGCTTAAAACGAGACTTCAACACGAGATCGGAGAAATCATGAATATTCATATACCCTAGGCTAGTGCTATATAGACGTTACCTTTTAATTTTAGCTTCCATTATACAGATCACTAAACAACCCTCACTTTGGTGATTTCGTTCATCTTATCTCTCACGGGAGCTTGAAATAAAGAATATAATGTCTACTTTCACGTCAGACTGGTTCTCTTACCTTCATTTTGGAAATGGAAAACAGAGGTACACTACAAACAAGGCTGTATGACTTCCTTAGCCAATAGTCAACATTCCAAAACCACCAGCAAATGGAATTTTTATCTCCAAACTCATTCGCAAATCAAGGGCCTGTGGTCGATACAATGACTACCTTGAAAGAGCTTTGTTGCTTACAAATAGGTTACTTGAGCATGATTTGAAGTTATCACTACAGAAGTTCTACTATCGACATCACGATCTTGTGGATCGCTATTGGACATCTGTTTCCAAGATGATAACAGATCTTTTCTTTTACAGCTAAACTTTGTTTTTCCTCTACAGGAGTTGACATGTTCAATATGGCGGGGGTCGTATATGAAGCAGTATATGAAGCAGATGGTTAGTGCACAGGTGCACCTGATCTCATCCATTGTTTTTATTTGGTCCGTATTGTTCATGTGTATGTATGTCTTAATTTTTTTCTGTCCTGTACTTATGTTGTGTCCTTGTTTCTGTTTTTTCCGATGTTACCGTTGTCCCTTGATTATCTGATTTCAGACTGACGGTTCAGTTCCCACTTACTTCAATAGTTAGCGAAAAAACCTAAACTGTAATTTATTCAAATATACCATTCAGATATGAAAAAGAAAGGAAATGGGGTAAATGTCAAGGAGACAACATCCCATATCAAGGTTAAAACGACCCAAAACAAAGCATCTAGGGTCACCGTACGGTCTTCAACACAGTGAGGAACCTCACACCATATAGCAAGCCCTAAATGGCCCCAAAAGGGTAAAAAAAGTGGATAAATCAATGGAAACACACCACATCCAATAACCAAACTATCAAGAAACTAAAATTTTATAAGAAGACACGGACAAGCCACTCGCCAACATATTCCTGACTTGGGACAGGCGCAAAAATTGCGGTGGGGTTAAACTCGTTTTCTTGGATCCAAACCCTTCCCCTATGTGTGGTGAATGGCTAAAAAATAAATACACAAAAACACTCACAGTAAAAATCAAACTAGAAAAAAGTCCAACTTATCAAGACGAGTACCCTTACAATGAAGTACATAAAACATGAAGACAATACACACAGGTACTGTCCGGATAAATGCTCGCAGTTACTGAAAGCTAGCTAAGGACATAATTTCCGTTGACTATGATATCAAGCCTTCATAATTGAAATACTTCTAAATAGATTTGGTATAACAACGTCATCAATTATGAAAGAAGAACATGATGTTGTGCAGTGCCAAATACTGCCAATATGAAAAGCTGTTTAAATTTAGTTATGGTGTAAAGCATTTAGGAGATGATCAATATTTTTGCCAACAAAAACCAGAAGTAACGATTTAACAACAATGCTGTATTTATATCCTTTATGAATAAGTTTGTTCAACGGATTAATAAGTTTTGAAGAACAATTTTTGAATTTATGCGCTTTGTAAATGATATTGCCATAGACGTTTGGATGTGGAATGCCCTGATGTATAAGAGCCCTGCATGTAGAACCAAATTTTCTTAATAAGTCAATGTATTTATAATAAAATTTAGAGAATGTTTTTATCAATTTATGATATCTAAACCCTTGATGCAGACGTTTTTCAGTGAGACAAAGATTTCGCTCGTTGAAGTCAGAAACATCACTACATACTCTTGCATATCGAACAAGTTGTGAAATGTAGACCCCGTAAGAAGGGGCTAACGGAACAACGCCGTCGAGATGGGGAAAATTGACTATAGGGAAGGAGAAATCATCCCTTTTATCATAAACCTTAGTGTTTAACTTTCCTTGATTTATTGATATATCAAGATCAAGAAAAGGAGTATAATCACTGCTGCTATTGGATTTATTTTAAGTAAGGTCTGCAGGATAAAATGCATCTGTAAATTAAAAAAAATCAGGATTGTTTAAAGCCAAAATATCGTCCAAATATCTATATGTATTGTTAAATTTATCCACTAAATGCTGTTTAGAAGGGTCTTTTTGAATTTTTGCCATGAATTGTGACGCGTAACAATAAAGAAATATATCTGCTATGAGAGGTGCACAGTTGGTACCCATAGGAATACCTATTTTTTGCCGATAGACTGTATCACCGAAACGAACAAAAATATTATCAAGATGAAAATTTAATGCTTTTATCATATCCTGACAAGTCCATTTGGTATATTTGTCATGTTTGTCGTCACTGAAAAACGATTTAAATGTATTGCAACAAATGTACGTACATCCTGATTTTTTGAAGGACCATTTGATTAAATACGAAAATTTCTCTTTGATGAGTGTATGCGGTAATGTAGTATATAGGTTAGAAAAATCATAGCTATCGACGAAGGTGTATGCTTCATTTACAGATCGAAGTCTTTCCAAAAATTCTACCAAATTTTTATCACTCCAAAAGTAGATAATTCCCCTGTATTCATAACATTTGTTGCTAAAGTTGATGACGAGATTTTTTATGGTAGTAGATGTATTTGTACAAATATAAAATAGTTCCTTCCGAAAATGACAGGGTGATGAAACACGTGAATTACAATTTTTTTTATACCCAGCGTACATGACTCCTAAAATAGTGATTACAAATGCTGATACATTGTCATAAAACATTTCCACTATTCCAGTTGTAATTAAAAATCCAAATAAATTTGTCATCTTCATAAAAAACAAAGCACTTTCATGATAAATGAATTATGCAGAAAGACAATATTTATGCAGACGCATCATTAAAATATCAACAAAAAACAATATTTCAATTAGCTTTTGCAGATTAAAAAATGTTGTTTTAGGTAATAAATCCACATTTTTTACAAAAACCAATTTAAAAGTAAAAGTCAATAAGATGAAAAACAGGTTACTTGACTTTTCTTATTGATAATTTTGTCACATTTGGAGTGCTATTTATTAGCAGCAAATTGATATATCAACGGGCATTAATTGTGCCATCTACACGCATGCTTATTATTTTCTTATGAGAGTGAATTTCTGCAGGGAGTCGTAAAGCATCATGAAATAAAAGATGTTAAATCCTTCAATCTCATGCATTGATAATTTTCTCTCTATTAATAACGCATCTTTTGCTAGATAAAAATCTTCAAAAACTAGAAATGAAGAAAACGACAGAAACCACTTGATTTTTTTCGGATTAACATCTCTAATTTGACGAAAATGGTCATCTCGGTACTACAATTAACGAAAAATTGAACGATTTTAATTTCAAAATTATCTTACATAGAAAGTGATATTCCAGCTTCTCTAGCTTTTGGAGTGAATGTTTCACATTTGCTTCGTTACGAGAGAGCTGTCACAAATTTTACATTCTCATTAGACATAGTTAACTGCGCCTTACTTATCAAGGTTTCTAAAATCCGTCTCATACGATTAATAAAAAAAGTTTTTCTATAAATATCAGTCCTTTATTCGGTCCAAACTCTGATTCAAGATTCTTTTTTCACTGAATACTGGGATGATTATTTCTTTTAACTGTCTACGACCTTTCAGTGGCAATTGCTGTTGGGTTGTTACCGGAGAGTACAGCAATGGAAGCGTGTGGGGGTGTTTTAGTTGGTTTTTACCTTGTTTGTCTTTTTGCCCCATTGATTTTTGCTCGTGACAATTCGTTACGAGAGAGCTGTCACAAATTATGCATTCCCATCAGAAATAATTAACTGCGTGACCGCTTTATTAATTAAGGTTTCTAAAATCCGTCTCATACGATTAATACAATTGTTCAATTTATATCAGTCCCGTTTGAAAACATTTGAAGTATCGGTCCAAACTTTGATTCAAAATTCTTTTTTCACTGAATACTGGGATGATAATTTCTTTTAACTGTCTACGTTCAAGATTCTTTTTTCACTGAATACTGGGATGATCATTTCTTTTAACTGTCTACGACCTTTCAATAGCAATTGCTGTTGAGTTGCTACCGGACACTACAGCAATGGAAGGGGTGGGGTGTTTTCGGTGGTTTCTACCCGATTTGTAGTTTTTCCCTATTGAATTTGGCTCTTGACAATTCTGTTTGGTTATTTTGTTATGAACCCGATTTACGATAAAGGTTTTCTATCGAGCAGTGTTGAGTTCGTATAAAGATTCCCCGTGTGAGAATTTCTCATTTAAAGTCACATTCAAGATTTAACATGTACGCTTTTTTTTTCATCGAAACATCAAACTATTACCTATTATTATGTCACCCCAGACTTTGTCGGGGTGACATGTTGTTATTCTACGTTTCTTCTGATTATTATTATTATTATAATTATTATTATTATTCTTCCAATGATTCTTGTCCGAGCCGTCATTTTGTAATGGCTGAACATAACAACTTCAAACTTGGTACACAGTTGGACCACCATCTGAAGTTATTCACAATGTGGAAAAATTTTTCAAAATGGCCGCCATTTCCAAGATGGCCGACAAAATACGTCAAAATTTCAACATTGTCCGATTTCAACGAAAATTGATTTCTATGTAGATTTTGATGCTGCGAATGTGATGGAATCATCGTCTGGGGTGAATCCGGCTATTGCTTGCAATTGCAAATCTAGTTCTTATTATTATTATGCCTATCTACCAATTACATCAGCAGTCACTTTGTTTGGTGTCCCGTGGCCATTTGTGTGTTATAATAAATAACAAAATATCGAAGGTAATGTCAATTTAGTTTCTGTAGATGTGCATTTCAACAAACCCTTGTCACCCCAGCGCAGATATATCAAAAACACTTGATCTTTTTTCCTGTTTGAAATATTTCAATTTTTCTTACATTTTGTATTATTGAAAACATTTGATTTAACCACTTGTATCTGTTTACTCTTTTACTGGGATACCATTGCCAATTTTTTTCTTATACATTCAAAAAATTGTGCTTTAAACATCAACTGAAAGATATTGATATAATTAATAAATTAATTTTAAACAGAACTTTTATTCAAAACAGTACTGGAATATTTCAAAACAACAAATTGTAATTAATAATTAAACAATACTCTCCAAGGTAGGCAAATCAATTCCCACATACGAATTCTGTTACACCCTCAGAAAATTGATTTGTTTTTGATAATGTTCTCAGTAATCCCTTTTGGGATTTGAAGCAAGAGGCGTTTTTTATATTGCCTGCCTCCGAATCCCTCCTTAACCATGTAACTAGTTTAACCCCGCCGCAGCAGGTTTTCGCCTGTCCTAAGTCAGGAAATTTATTAAGCCTTTGTTTGTCTTGTGTTTATTCTAGTTAGTTTACTTTATGTCTAGGATGGTGTTTATTTCGCTGAACTTGATTACTCTTTATTCAGGGGCCGACTGCGACCTGCCGTTGGGTGTGGGGTTTTCTCACCATTCATTGAAAATCTTATGGTGGATTTGAGTTGTTATTACTCCCCTTTGGGTCGTTGTCTCTTTGACACATTCCCCGTTTCCCTTCTTTTTTTCATAGTTCTATTCGGGAACATTCTTTCAAGTAACTCACCTCGTTCCTGATAAAATACTGTTTGAAGTTGGAAACATACAATATCGGTGATTGTGGATTCAAAGGACATATTTTCCTTCAAGAATCCGTAAACATACCTTGTAGGTGTTTCCTGTTGTCCCTTTTATTTCTGTTTACCCCTCTTAACTGGTTTCAGTATTCCAGCAGTAATGTTTCCGTGATCATCCGTATTTTGAGATTTTTTCCCGTATGTAAAACAAATAAGAGAAACTAAACTTTTTTGGTGTGAATATTAATGTACGTATGATTAATAAATGAAAATGAATGCATTTTTCTTTATATTAATAAGACAAACATTTTTTTTCATATCATCTGTGGAGATCATTTGCCAATTCTATCCGCTTTTTTACTCATTAATTGTTTTGATGGATTGTTTGATTTAGTTTTACGTTCAGTGAGCTATATCTTATTAAGCTATATCAGGACGAGAATTCAAAAGTCATCAGTATAAGAAGAATGATAAAAAAGGACAACTGGAGTGTTTACCTCCACTGAAAAATCGGAGAAATTGGTAGGGGTAGGAAATTTAGCCTCATACGACCCTTAGTGAGTCTGCTTTTAAACAGGAAATTTAGAAGTGATCTTTATATGGGTTGTTGTCTCCTTGACATTTACCCCATTTCCTTTCTTTTTCATATTTAAACTGCATTCTATGTGGTGTTTCTCCACACAGATGTCTACAATGGTTCTCCGTCAGGCATTCCGTATTGTAAATTATTTCCCAACCGCCACTGGAAAATGGGAAAACTGGGTAGGGGCAGGAAATTAAGTTTGGACTGCTATCCTGTGGGATATAAAGAAGGGGTCAAATTAATCAATTCAAATTAAATATGTGTAAATGATGAGTTTTAAATAAAGAATGGACAACTAGAGCAGCGAGTATTGATTATCGCTGGAACTTTGGAGAAATGGGTAGGGACAGGAAATGTAACATTCTATACGACACCCTATGTGTATGCTCTTGCACGAGAAACAGTGGGGGTCTCTATACTTCATAGGGCTTGACGTTTCCACATACAGTTTGTCTACAATGGCTTGTGTTTAGGCTTTCTGTGTTATGACCTGACTACCCCCATAGAGGACGGAAGCGCAATGCAGCATTGTTTTGACTGAAACCTATATCAATTGCATGCTTCAAAAATTATCTATCGGAAGCTTTTCTTAAACAATGATTGACAAATTTCGGAAAAGGTATGTTTTATTTCCAGATTTATGAATTATATTTGCAATGTGAATCCGGAGTGCATATTTTTACTTAAAAATCCGTCGAAAATGCAGAAAATCCGTAGTTGTAGATATCTCTGCTTAAAGATATTGAATTGAACTTGCCTGGTATGGAAGTTATAGCTCCTTCTTTCTGATTGTCGCTTCGTGATATTTCGTTTACACCATCTTGTTTTTATAAAGTTTGAAACATGTGTAATTTAACATTGGAGTCTATGGGAGACTTATTTAATGGTGTTATACCGAAGCGAGCAAAACGACACGTCATCAACGTTCTTCTGTTATATGCTCACTGGAAGATAAAATACCTTTATCTAAGTGCAAAAAGATCTCGATAATGGTTTCTACTGGTGTCCGGTTGAAAGGGAAACAGCTAATACATTATACGAGAGAATCAGCCTTGGGTTTTTTTTTACAGTCGTAAACGAGGAGAAATTCAAGGCTTTTCCCCCGGATTTTCCAATTTTTTAAGCTTTTCAAGGTTTTCTCTCGATCGGGAACAACCAAATCCATATTCCCGACTTTCTCCCGTTTTTCCGGTGGCTTGGAAACCTTGGATTTTGCCAAATGTACATTTACTCAATATCCATTTATTTTTTCACTCACATAAAATAACTTCAGAAAACTAATTTCGAAATTCAGAATAACTCTTACATTGGTTTAGATATGTGGAGTAAATACCGAATTAAAAATTCCGTCACAATATGTAGAACAGTTTTAATATGAGTAACACCTGCAATTGACGTATATAATTGAATGTTATGATATATTTTCATCTTATTTAATCATCAAGTGCTAATTGACTACAAATTAAGTACAATAAGTACACGTGTGACAGAATCTGTTGTATTTATCAATAACAGTATAGTATTTGGATTTCCTAGTATCCCTAGTGCGCCATTTGTATATCCGACAGTCAAAATGCAGTTTACCGACGACGTTTTCAGATAGGTCTCCCTTTGTGCTTGTTGCTTTTGTATCTATATATATATATANTAAAACCTCTCATTATACAAATTTGTAAATCTAGTCATTATCTTAAACACGTAAAGTTTTGACTTTATAACCATGAGGCTTTGTCGATATTGTGATATTTTACGAAAGGATATGGAGTAAATGAACATGAGACCATAACACATATGTTAACTCTAACTGCAATAATTTTAATGAGCTGTATGGCCATTTCGGAAATTAATTCCTCATCAGCAGCACTAGAACCCAAACAAAGGAAATCCATAATTTCAAAAAATGTTTAAATGAGTTCCTTTTTTCCAATTTTCTGTTTTATATCATATTCAGTCTTCAAAGTAGACTTTGATTTGCTGCTGATGAGGAATTGATTTCAGAAATGGTCATACAGCTGATTAAAATTAATTGCAGTTGGAGTAAGCATACGTGTGTAAGTTTCATGTTCATTTACTACATTTCTTTTAATAAAATATTTTATTTGAGTTTGCCAGTCGGCAATTGTTTTCAAACCATTATAGCTAACTGAAATTTTAGGTCGCCAGTCAAAATTGTTTGGTGGTCAGAGATCTTTTCGGCATTTGAAGTTGTCAAAAATAGGAAGCAAATTGATAAACTGATGGCTTAGAGTTTAATGTCCAGTAATATTTCAGCTATATCAGGACTAAAACAAATTAATGTTAAAAAATTGTTAGTAAAAGAAGCAAGAAATAAAGGTGGAAGGATCAACCGGAGCGACGAGTTTTGATTGCCACTGGTAAAGGAGAGAAATGGGTAGGGACAGGAAACTTAGCCATCTCTGCTCTCCTTAGGAAAATGCAGATAGCTAGATTGATTAGTTAATGGTTAACGCCTAGTGAGCAATATTTAGCTATATCAGGATGAGAACATGTAAATCAAATTAAGAAATCATCAGTAAAATAAGAAAGAGATAAAGGATGGAAGAGTCAACGGGGAAAATGGGTAGGGACAGGAAATTTAGCCTCTTATATGACTCGAAGAGAGTTTGACCTATTGAGAAATCATGTTGACTACACTTACTTAATAAAGATGCTTTACAATTTTATTTGACATCGACTAAACACTGAAAGGGTTTGATAGAGTATAAATCAATACCGAAAACAGTATAAATAGGTTTTTTTCGGTCGCCAAACCGTAAAGATATGGTGGCGTAGTAATGATTTTGGTATTTGGTCTGAAGCTTTAGTATGATGACTTGTATCGTGTCTCCCCTTATCCGTTACCATCTACTTCCAGCTGTTTGACGATAACATTGATTTTCTTTTATTCACTTTGTTATGTCCGTTTTAGTGTCCACACTTGTACTGTGTAAACACCTGTATTGTGACCCTACACACCTAAATTTGCTCTTTCCATCTTGATTCAGTGTTCATTGAGCGGGGGTATAACTGGCTGCCATTCGGTGACAGCTCTTGATTTGTTAATCTATCCAAAAGGGCTAGAAATTCAGAATACTACAGATACGTCAACATCGGCCTCGTTCCTTGACCTTCATCTTGAAATGGACAACAGAGGTACACTACAAACTAGGCTGTATGGCAAACGCAATGATTTTTCCAATAGTCAACTTCTCTTTTCTTTGTAGCAACATTCCAAAAGCGCCAGCATATGGAGTTTACATCTTCCACCTCATGCACTACTCAACGGTATGTGTCTTTACAATGACTAACTTGACAGAGCTCTGTTGCAGACAAATAGGCTACTTAAGCAATGGTATGTTACCAATTACTTGAAGTCATCGCAACAGAAGTTTTGCGATCGACATCACGATCTTGTGGACCGTTATTTGATATTCGTTTCCTAGATGACAATGGATCTTTCTCTTAACAGGTAAAGTTTGTTTTTCCTCTATCGTAATGTGACTTTACCTATTGGACATGTTCAACACGGCAGATGTCTTATAAGAAGTAGCCTTATCTCACCCATGGTTTTTATTTGGTCCGTGTTCATCTTTGTATTTGTGTGTGTGTCTTGTGCCGTACTCATGTTATGTCTTTGTTTTTCCGATGTTACCATTGTCCTTGGATTATCCGTTTTAGACTGACCTTTCGGTTTTCACTTACATTACAATCACATGCCACACTCTACCATGGAATTGCACAAGAAAAATGATAAAAATACACAAGTCAAACGTAGACAACGATACGAACCCGGGATAGCCGGCACTAGTAAGAGCAAGCGGTAGGGTTAAACCGGTTTATGGGTACCCAAACCTCCCCTTTCTCTTTCCCGTATCCCTGTAGGATTACAAACATAGACACAAAACCAAATACAGGTAAACTACAAACTCCAAACTCTGGTAATGGCCTTATGTGCTATCCAGCACGAAGAGGATTAATAATAAATATAACAAACTCTAAGACCACAATTCTGAGAAGGAAAGAATAAGACAAAACGTAATTAAGAAAGATGGGTCAATGAGTGCTCGCTGATAAAAAAGTCGACTAGCTCAACGAGCATTGTCTGCTGGTAAAACACTGTCGCACTACGGAAGATAAATCGAATTCAAAACTTTCCTGAAGGATTTTATAAAGGATCATCATATTTTGAAATAAATTTTATAGTTCTATGACATGTAGTTATATTTGAATGATATATATGTCGACTTTTCTGTACATCCTTATATTGAAATGTTTATATCATTGCCCTTGCTCTTTTCGTTCCCAATCCTTTGATTATATGACAACATAAGCTGGTTTGATTTGGTTTCATGAGAACCTATTTCTTTTAATTTTTTCGCGTGCTCGTATTAATTCAGACTTATGCTTGCAAAAAGAAACTTAATATAGCTTCTAAATATGCAAAATAAGTATTAGTAGGATATAAAAACAGTTGTACGTGGTATTAAATTTGAGAACTTTGAGTCTGTACTTTCGATCCTGCAGCAAAGACGATAACTGTCCAAGTGTTTCGATGTGTGGAAGTCATTTCCACCAGCAGTCATGCTACTCGCAAAGATTTAGAAATTTGATGCATACAAGTGACTAAAAATTTGACTTGATCATTTGGGAGGAGGAGGTAGGAGGCAGTTAAAATATCATATTAGTTCACTATATTTGACTTAGACTCCTTTTGAGAATGATTTCCACAAAACAATCAACACATGCTATATGTGAATAGGTTCCGTAAGTATCGTCATTTTACCTCCGAGAATGTACGAGAAATGTAGTTACTGGGTATCATTTGCTTATATTGTTAGACTTCTGTTGCACACTCAATTAAGCGCTCAGTTCATTTCCTTTGAAACTGAATATTTTATTGTTCAAGAATTGTACACTTATCCCCTTAACCGAGAAAAATTTAAACAAAATAACATATTTTCTTTAATGTGAAGTGTAATTGGTGCCGGGAAGTGAGAAAGTCGGTTGGCGGTTTTAGTGCATTAGAGTTCCGGAGTAGAACAAAACTTGCAGACCCTATTATCACCCTTCTGTTGAGTATTTTAAAAAAAATCCTTCTTGGGAAACCATAATTTCTTATAGTGGCCTGCTTGTACAATCCTTATTTTGTTTATAATTGCATGTTAATTTTGGTCATTGCCAAACATTCGTAAATCTTCCGGTTGATTTCGGCTGTAAGTTCGGAATACGAAAGGTGTTAACATTGTCTTTCTGTAAAAGTCCGTTTCACCAATATAATCTACCGAACATGAACGGATGCAAAGACTTACAAGTAGCAATATAACACATCAGAACCGGATAAAACGTAAACCTACCGTACATTCACTGGACATTTTGTGCGATATATGTCCGGTCCCAGTTTTGAACATGTTCAAAACTTCACCGTACCAAAAAGACATGACCCTACTTGTAACGTATTCGCCAAATAAAGAACGGAGGACAAACGCATATTAACCGAGACGAACGGATATAATAAAGTACGTTTGGCCTTCGTTTGCATTATACAGTGTAGTGTGAGAAGGGCTTTAACTGCTACTTGGGGGAACAAGTGCTTCGCAAAACATCTTGTTTTATTTATTTTCACAATAGCTTAGGAAATAAGGCATCATAGCATACACAAAATTACAAGATCTTTATTTACAATTCTAATATAAAATACAAATCTAATACATCTAATACAAAGGCAACCATTTGGTTTCACGTGTATTAAATATCAAAAATAAAATAGTATCAGCCGTTAGATTTACCAGAGATGTTATTGGTCTTAATGCTTTTATACTTTGAATGTAATTGTTGCTTTAAGCATCCCCCGAAAAATTAAATTAAAACGAAACAACAACAACAGCCCGCCCAAGTGGAGTGCCACAGAAAAACCAGAATTTTTTTTACAACTTGTGCGTAAGAGCTATACTTGTGTGCACGAGTTACTATCTTGTGCTTACGAGTTACTATCTTGTGCGCACGGCTTCCGTACACAGGCATGCCGCCTCCGATGCATGTATGATTAAAAGAATTGTTTTTGCTATCAACGGTTCAAAATCCAATAAAATCAAGCATATTTAAAAAAAAATAAGTTGATAGGTTGTATAACATTGCATAACTTGCAAGCAACCCCTCATTAGGAGAGTTATATGCTCTTCTGACCTGTCCAGTCTATAAAGTCAAAGCACATATCGAAATTGAAAAACTGAATCCGGACGGACTATAAAAACCAGAAAACTGGCACCAGGACATGAGGAAGACCACATGCAATAAATATCCGGTTAATTCGGTGATCGCCAACACTAGCTGGTTAACCAATACAATGAAAGTCTCACAACTTTGCGACTGACGTTTTCACATTTGACTAGATCCAATATATCATTTCCCACAAAGACTTGTGATCTATACATAGCAGGAGACACCTAATAATGTCGATGCATCTGATTCGAGCACCGTCTTACAGTGTTCATGTAGAAATGTATATCTAGTTTATCAAGGGTATATCTGTTGGATGGATTTTGAGACCCTAATGACTACGCTTACTTGTTCTTTATTAAGGGAGCCCCCGAATGGCTTAACTACCGGCAATTTTTCTCAACTTTCCCATTTCATCCAAAAAGCCAATCCCGCTTATCAGTTGTACCCCGTGTAGACCCACTTTGAAATGACTTTCTGAAACTTGGTTTTTTTCTGTAGTACCGAGGGTCTATCCTTATCAACATGGCAGCTTTGTAAATCTTCAAATGATATGTTAGTGTTTATCGCTAATTTGCTTGATTTTCAATTGTTCCCGTGCGAAGATAATTCTATTATCACTGCAATGCGCTTATATGAACATATTATCGTCAATCTCTACGGAACATTAGCAACAGCGTATCAATATCGCGTCGCGATACGTTTCGTGAAAAAATAATCCCAAGAGCCTAAAATATTTATGTAGCAAAACAATTATATATCTGGTATGTATCAATAACAGAGTTAGCGATAAAAAACACTATTAGTAATTTGTTTTGCTCGGATAGATTTCTCAGCTAGTATATATAGTTTACAAGTCGGTCATAAATTTAAATATATACTTTTTGAATCATCAACGAAACAACACAAGATTATGAAAAAACATAAGAGGATAAACCGTATTTAGATCCATAAAATTTAGTTCAAAAACTGGGAGGATAATCCGTATAAAACCTCATTAAAGTAACAGTTACAGATAAAAATATGTAACCCTCAACATTGTTAAACAACATTACACAAATGGCATAAATTGTTTGCATGTATGTGAGGTAAGGAACAGTAATACAGCTTAAGTGAAATCCACCATTAATACATATCACAGCTGAACATTTCGAGATGTCCCAACATTGTCTAATTGTGTGTTTTCTGTCGATATGGCTTTTGACGTTTGATTGTTTTGAGCAATGAAAGAGCTTCTTTTGCCTTGTAAGAAATCTGGTTCTGAACGAATAATGTTATCTGGTAAAAAAGAACAAGGACGACAGCTGCATTCAGTTGGAAAAGCAATCCTCACAATGTATGTTTTCAAAGGTCTTGGTCCATTTGGATCAGGACATTTTATTGCGACTCTGACAAACCTTTTGTGTGCATCCTGACAGCACTGACAGAAGTGCTCAAACTCCCCTGATTCTGTTCTTGATGGCATGGTATATGAGGAACATGTTCCCCTGCACCCATAAGCCAGCAGTCGCTTTGGTTGACATGCCCTGTACCTTATTGTATGTATTATTAATTTACGTTCACACTGTGCCGATGACAACGGAATGGATATTCCAAGAACAGCACAAACCATTAAGATTTGTATTAACATCTGAAAAAGGAAAACGAAATGCTGTTGATTTCATGTCAATGCCTGCTTCAATCGAAAACTATAATGAAATGAAAAATGGACTTGTTCTGGAAAAGTCTGAAATTGAACGGTACAAAATTATCCTCTTTAATGTTTAGAATAATGTTATTATTGCATGTGCAATTTCCTTTAAAATATTAATGGTTCTTTTATGTTAGTATTGATAAAGATGTGCCGACTTTTATTTAGGAATGGTAAATCACCACGAAGAAGTTTCATAACATTTCAACGACAAATTTATTCACTAATATATAGTTTACCAAAAATGGGTAATGATAAATTTCGAGATGAATACCTAAAACTAAAAATCTTTAATTTCTATTAAAAATATAAAGCGTAGAGTTTATCTTGAAAAATTATTTAATACAGTTAAATCAGTGCGATCAAGATGTTAAATTTTGAAAATTCCCATTGAAATGACAGGATTGTCGAAAGCACCAATGAAGAATGCGGAAACGGGCATTGGGATCAATTTTATTTTTGTGCGAGAAAGAAAAATCTAGAGAAATTTCTTGAAAATATAATACCCATCATACTACAAAGCTAGTCATTGAAACGATTGTTAATGTTTATAATGTTGAACTCTTATAAAGTTTGGCCAATCCATGAAAGTTCTTATTCGTACAAAATGAACTCAAGTAAAAAAAGAACTTTTTTAAACTCATAATGAAAAAAAAAAAACTCAACCAGGGGCACTCTTCGAGTATATTGCAAACACAATTGATATAATAAATGGGGGTTATATCAAACTTCCCGAGCAGACTTGTCAAGAGCCGAAATTCAAAAGACATTGTAGGTGCAAAACCATCTGAAAACTGTCAACCGCCATAGTTTTGACTTGGCACATGCATTTCCAAAGAAATGCTGGGTTAAAGTGGTTTTATGGCGCACCAAACCTCCCCTTCAAATGCGGTAGTGACAGGTAGCAACTCGATAGCAATCGCTTATGACAGGTAATAGAAAGTCAAAAGAAATGTTCTAAGAAAAACATGCATCGTGAATAACAGTTCAAACCGAAACTTCATTTTTTGCACAAGGGACTGATATCTATTCAAAAACTTTTTTAATCATATTGTTCGTATAGGACAGATTTCTTTTAAGCTTTGGGGTGTGGTAGGATGTGGGAACTATAAAAAGAATGGTCAGAATATCATTTGGAAATTACAAAAAAAAAAAAAAAAAAAAAAAA
>MJUU01019134.1:8961-25819 GCA_002080025.1 Modiolus philippinarum
AGACATCTGGACATGAAACTAGAAAATCGACCCTCTTGAATTCATAGAATTTTGGATATTAGGTAGGAAAGAAAATAAATAGACAATTTTAGAAATATTTTGGTCTTCACATTTACTTGGATTATATTTGAAGTTGCAACTCGGCTTGTGCACCCTGGTGCAATTTAGATTTTTATATTTAAAATCACACTTGAATGAAAAATAGATTTACCATGTAAACATCCATATTAAAGCAATTTTTACAAGAAACCTGTGTCTGAAAATATCAAGTATAGAAGCCTTATCATGTGTCTCATCAGTTCTATCAGATTTCAGGAACTGCATGTTGTCTAAATCAGCATCTTCCACCTCATAACCAGATTTATAAGTTTGTAATTGTACATTTTGTGTTGCATCCATGAGCGGTAGTATCTTGGCAGGATCTTTTTTGTTTTGCTTACAAATATGTTTCAGCAGCTTTGTTGCTTCCTCTGTTTTGCCATTCGCCAAAAGCCATCGTAAGGATTCATCACACAACCTTCAAGTAGAACGCACTATTAAAAAAAGAAAATGATTACGTGGATTTTGATGATAGAGACTTCCCAATTTGACAAACTGTTTAAAAGACAATGGGGTGGAAATATAGAATTTATCCCTTCTAATAAACGATGAAAATATTTCTAGTGTTGAACGGGGTTGAAGGATGAGCTACAACTTCTAAAAGGACAGTTGTTTCAACTTGTCTCTGAATCCTAGGCTATTGACTGTGGATGTTTTATACATATTTTTATTTCTTGTGCTATTGTTTGAATGAAATGTATTTTGGCTTCTGTATTATTTTCTCGTCACTTTTGTCGTCTTTCTGTGTTTGATCCTAATATTGCTATGTATTTTTGATTCATGATTTTGGATTGTTGCTTTGGTATTCATTTGGAAAACTATTGAGACAGTAGAAATAACGATAACTGACTTGAAAGTAATAGACATAATTTCTCTAATTTTGAAAAAAAAATTTGAATTAATTAATCTTCTTGGGGACTATTGACCCAATACTGATAAGGGCAATGCAAAATCAATGCAATCACAATGACATCGCTGCGCTTCTTACAGACGAGTATCAATCGAACAGCAGATGATGCTTACACTTTTGGAGCACATGACAGTGAGTGTTCACATTATTAATGATTTATAATAATTATTATTTATTGGTTTTTTTGGGGTTGTTTTTTTTTATTATCTAATTTAATATTCAATTGTGTTTCTTTGTTTGTACTCTTTTTCTGCTTTTGTATTCTTTTGTGTTTTTTCTAGCCAAACTGCCTGAGTTTTCAATTTTCTTGTTATTCGTTTACTCATAATTGGGATCATTTGTTCATTATTAATCATCGATCAATATGCCTTTACAAGGAAACTTTTTAAAGAAATTCTTGAATTTTTATATATTTAAAACAATGTCTGTACATTCAAACTTAAAACACTTCAAAAAGTATCACATTTACAATTATGTACTTCGTACATATGATTTTGGTAATTCTAAACGCATGCATATTTGAATTTATATTGGATTAAATATTGGATTGAGTATTTTTGTCCTGTACAACAATCTTTAACCACCCTTTGTTGTTTTATTGGCAAATAGTTTTCAGATCTACAAGTTCTGCATTATTTTGTACTGGATCTTTCATGCTTTGCAATTATGTTGCAGATATGGTAAACTTATTAACACATACTCACATACAAATTCTATGTTGTGATATGAATGTGTTTCTCAATACTATGTCTAACCTTTGTTATTAATGAGATTAAATATTGTTTGTTGTCAGCTTACCAGTATGTAAACAAATTAAACAGACAAACACATCCTGTTGCTAAGTGAAAATATCTCCAGGAATGATTCCGAAGACCATATCCAAATGCAGTAATAGTTATAACATTTGTAGTCCACCAAAAGGCACCAAACGTTGATATTAAGGCTCGGTACTTACCAGGGAACATTTCGTATATATACGTAAAAAATACCATTCCAAATCCCTGAAAAGAAATGTATGAAATCAATTGTTGAAATAATTTCTATCAAATGTCATGGTATAATTTTGTCTGTCTTGGAAAACTGTATAATTGCATATAATAACGTCGTTATTTTTTATTAACAAAACCTGTGCATAAATGTCCCTTAGAACTTCATAGTGAAGAATTTTGGTGTTTACATTTGAATTGTGGTCTTGTGTAAGAATTCCATACTGAATCTTTTCAGATTTAATATTCAGGTTGCTGAAAATCACGAGGGCACAGGTAATCCCATATCAGTTCAAGTCCTTTCTGTTTTTTATTCTTTCCGTCTTAAGTTATCCATGCACTCAAAGGCTGTGTTTACAGCCGTAAAAGAGGGCCTTCAGAAATACTGTGATACTAGCTTTTCAAGAAGTGGTGTAAATGAAATGTGGATATTAAAAAACTCTAAAGATCTACTTGACATCCTGAAATCTAGATCATTATTGCATTGCAACAGCATTAAAACATTTGACTTCTCCACACTTTATACTACCATTCCTCATAAACAACTGAAATCTCGGCTGAAAGATATAATTCACAGATGTTTCTCCCGTAAGAACGGCGAACGGAGATATAAGTACACAGTCATAGGCAGAGAACAAGCATACTTTGTGAAATATGACTCAGAATCTCAGAAAAAATACACAGAGGAAGAAGTGATAAAAATGTTAGAGTTTTTGATCGACAATATATTTGTCCAGTTTGGAGGACTTGTTTTTCAACAGACCATTGGAATTCCAATAGGCACAAACTGTGCACCTCTTTTAGCTGATCTGTTTCTCCATTCTTACGAGGCTGAATTCATTGAAGGGCTTCTTCAAAATAAAGACAAAAAAACTGGCCCAGTCCTTTAATTTCAGCTTCCGTTATATAGATGATATTTTATCACTAAACAACCCTCGCTTTGGTGATTTTCTTCATCTTATTTATCCAAAAGAGCTTGAAATTAAGGATACTACAGATACTTCCACATCGGCTTCATTCCTTGACCTTCATCTTGAAATTGACAACAGAGGTACATCACAAACTAGCCTGTATGACAAACGCGATGACTTCACTTGTCCAAAAGTCAACTTCCTTTTTCTTTGTAGCAACATTCCAAAAGCACCAGCATATGGAGTTCACATCTTACAACTCATTCGCTACTCCAGGGCTTGTGGTCGTTACAGTGACTTCCTTGATAGAGCTCAGTTGCTTACAAATAGACTACTTAAGCAAGGGTACGTTACCAAAAACTTAAAGTCATCACTACAGAAGTTTTACGGTCGACATCACGATCTTGTGGATCGCTATGGGATATCTGTTTCCCAGATGACAACAGATCTTTCCCTCTGCAAATAAAGTTTGTTTTTCCTCTATCGGATTTGACTTTACTACTGGATTTGACATGTTCAACACGGCGGGTGTCTTATAAGAAGCAGGAGATGCTTACTCTACCGGTACACCTGATCTCACCCATGGTTTTTATTGGGTCCGTGTTGTTCATCTGAATGTGTGTCTTCATTTTTCTTTTTTGTCCCGTACTCAGGTGGTGTCCTTGTTTCTTAGTGTGTCCGATGTTGCCATTGTCCATGGATTGTTCGTTCTCACTTACTTTACATGGATTACTCGTAATTGTTAAAATGACGACGCATCGTTTATAAAGATATTAAAAGCTAAAATATTTTTTTTACTTAATCTACTCCATCCATCGCCATTTTGAAAGTGATGTTCGCATTACCTACCCTAGATCTCATCTCCAATGCCATCGAGTCAGAAATTTTTCCGTCTGAGGCTAAACGTTTGATTGTCTCTGAACCTAGAACTTCCCGTTTTTATATGCTACCTTTATTCACAAGCTCCATAACCCAGGAAGACCAATAGTGTCAGCTTGCAGCTGTCCTACAGAAAACATTTCTAGTTTGCTGCATGATATTTTCATGCCGATCGTTGAAACTCTCCCGACATTTGTCAAGGATACAAACCATGCCTTGAACATTTTCAACGATTTAAAATTCAACGGTGTACGGCGCAAGATTTTCACCATGGACATCACTCTGCCCTTTATACAAGCATACCTAATACTGATGCGATTTTGGCAGTCAAACATTTTTTGCACAGGAGACCCAATCCCTATTTTGACACGGACTGACGCAACTTGTCCTCAATCTCAATACTTTTCAGTTTAACGGGAATTTTTACAGTCAAACAGGTGGAGTTGCAATGATACAAAAATGGGTCCTAGTTTTGCTTGCTTGTTTGTCGGATACCTGGATGAAGGAATGTTTACAGAGTTCAACGGTTCCCTTCCTGATCTTTACAAAAGATACATAGATGATATTTTTGGTGTTTCTAGTAATTCTGATCAGGAACTCCAAAGTTTCATTGGCTTTGTATCGTCTTACCATCCAGCCATAAAATATACTTTCACTGTAAGTGAATCGGAATTGGCGTTTTTAGACATCTCCTGCAGGGTATCCGACTATGGCATTGAAACTTCGATTTTCTATAAACCCACTGATGCTCATTGTTACCTTAATTACAACTTTTCTCATCCTAAAACCTGCAGGGATGCTATTCCTAAGTCGCAATGTGTAAGACTTAGGCGTCTGTGCAGTGATGAAAAAGATTTCAGAATACAGTGTAATAAAATGACATCGTTCTTCACTTCAAGGGGATATCCCAAAGCTGTTGTTGACAGGGCCTCGGAATCCGTTTGTAAACGGAATAGACAACATATCAAAACGCAAGTCAACGAATGACAGAGTACCTCTTGTTCTCAATTACCATCCCGACAACATAGCCATCCGCAACATTCTCTTGAATAGTTTTAAGAACATTGGTATGGAAGACAGTTTGATGGCTGATGTTTTACAATCAGTGCCCCTCATGGATTTTCGTCGCGGAAAATCTCTTCGCGAGCATCTAGTCAGCAGTAACTTACAATCTAAAGTAGTGCTGGCTAATTACAGGGGCACTAAAGGATGTAAAAGACCGAGATGTGTAACCTGTCCCCATACTCTTGAAACCAACGAAATTTGAGGTCCTGACAATACATTTACCATACACAATGGGTACACCTGTACAACACAGAATCTGCTATATGCTATCATATTTGGGCAGTGTCATAAGACTATATAGGGGAGACCTGCTGCCGACTGGGTGAGCGCTTTGCGGGACACATCCGCTCTGTCCGTAATAATACGGATTGCCTAGTCGGCAATCATTTCAGACTCCCTAACCACTGCCCACAATATATGCAAGTAAAAGTGCTAATAAAATTACATGGAGGCCAGGACAATAGACGTACGTTGGAATAACGGATTATTTTAAGACTAGGTACTTTAAAACCCAGGGGTTTAAACTAAAACAATCATTCTATGACTAATGAGTCTCGATGTCGTATGATTTTCAGTGGCTAGAATGTTGATAATATTGCTAATAGTGTACACATAATGTCAAAGATTTTTTACCTGTATCATATACATTATCTTTGAACACTGTACACGCAATGTCAAAGATGTTTTACCTGTAAACAATATATTATATTTTAGCTACTACTTCATTCTTCGCGACCCCCTTGTAGACGACATATTTGTCGAAATATATCGGTCGACCTTTTTATTGTTTCTACTTTTTTATTTTGCCATGTGTTTCTTGTACTTTAGGTCATATTTTAGATTTTAAATTCACGCCTTTTAACAGCTCACATGCTCATGTATCTCGTTATTTTGTTATTGGCCTTGAGAGCTGTTTTGCAACACATATTTTGTTTTATATTTATTTCGTCACTTATTGCGACCATGCCTTCTTAAAAAGCATTTTTATCTAAATTACACAGAAATTTCTATCTTTCCTGACATTGTGCAACGCCCTTCGTGGCAACTCTATAACACTATTTCCCGTATCACATGATACAGGAGCCACTTACAATTCCTACGTAAATGCCTGAGACACAAAGTCATACCCAAAGGTTTTACTCATTCCTTCAATCCGTCGTTTGCTATTTCCAACCAACCCCTCTTTGCCACTCAGCTACACCGAGTTTCACAACGATACTCTTTGTCCCTCATCAGACTTCAGGTTCAGGCCTTACAACAACAAATTGCAGTTTTTCAAACTCAAAAAATTAATTATAAAAAGCAACCGCAATCCTCTTGCCATCTAACACTCGCTCAACATATCGTTTCCTATATTCGTAGTTTGAATTCTAAGATATACAACTTTCTGATTAATTGCAAGATTCGTAAATTTAACAATCTTATTCCAAATACAACAGAAGTTACTCCCAATATTGTCCCCTCTGACCAGGATACATCGCCTCATTTGGATATTTCTGATGAACAAGCCCCACAAACTCATGAAACTGTGAAATGTGTACCAGATACAGTTGTGTTGTCCCCTGCTGAAACTATTCTCCTGTCCAAAGGTCTAAATTTTGTGCCTACGACACCAGTTGCCGACCAGTTTCAAAATCATACTGATATTCAGTCTTTTTTCCGTCGTCTCCTTCTCAAAGCTTTCTTTGCAGATAAAGATACCGAGGAGGATGTATGTCCAAAACAAGATCTGGTCTCATTATTCCAAAAATTCAACCATAGGCCCTCCACCTTCACTCAAAAGTCTTCCTGGTTTCCCACCCTAAAACGTTATTTTACTGTTTGCTTAGCCGAAATCTGTAATTTGAAAACTCAACCTCGGAAAAAACATAACTTGACTTCTGATGAACAACCTGCCCTTCGTCAACTAAAAATGAGACAGGATATTGTCATCAAACCTGCAGACAAGGGTTGTGCGGTTGTTGCTTGGGATGTAAACTGTTATGTTCGGGAAGCTGAATCTCAACTGTCTAATGGCCGTTTTTACCACAAACTGGAAAACAATAATACAAAACAGAATCAAAAACTAGTCAAAGATCTCATCTCCAATGCCACTGAGTCAAAAATTTTTCCGTCTGAGGCTAAACGTTTGATTGTCTCTGAACCTAGAACTTCCCGTTTTTATATGCTACCTAGAATTCACAAGCTCCATAACCCAGGAAGACCAATAGTGTCAGCTTGCAGCTGTCCTACAGAAAACATTTCTAGTTTGCTGCATGATATTTTCATACGTTTTCATCGTTGAAACTCTCCCGACATTTGTCAAGGATACAAACCATGCCTTGAACATTTTCAACGATTTAAAATTCAACGGTGTACGGCGCAAGATTTTCAACATGAACATCACTGCCCTTTATTCAAATACTGATGCTATTTTGGCAGTCAAACATTTTTTGGACGGGAGACCCAATCCCTATTTTGACACGGACAATATTTTGAGATTGACGGAACTTGTCCTCAATCTCAATACTTTTCAGTTTAATGGGGATTTTTTACAGTCAAACAGGTGGAGTTGCAATGAGTACAAAAAAGGGTCCAAGTTTTGCTTGCTTGTTTGTCGGATACCTGGATGAAAAAATGTTTACAGAGTTCAACGGTCCCCTTCCTGATCTTGACAAAACATACATAGATGATATTTTTGGTGTTTCTAGTAATTCTGATCAGGAACTCCAAAGTTTCATTGGCTTTGTATCGTCTTACCATCCAGCCATAAAATATACTTTCACTGTAAGTGAATCGGAATTGGCGTTTTTAGACATCTCCTGCAGGGTATCCGACTATGGCATTGAAACTTCGATCTTCTATAAACCCACTGATGCTCATTGTTACCTTAATTACAACTCTTCTCATCCTAAAATCTGCAAGGATGCTATTCCTAAGTCGCAATGTGTAAGACTTAGGCGTCTGTGCAGTGATGAAGAAGATTTCAGAATACAGTGTAATAAATATAGTCTCTAACATTGTTTCCAGTTTATTACGTATATTTCTCACATCGAGATAGTTAAATTTTCACATTTTAAAGTTCGAGGTTTATCCGAGAACTTTAAAATGTGAAAATTTAACTATCGAGATGTGAGAAATTATCGTAATAAACCGGAAAACAATGTTAGAGATTTTTTCTCTAATTCCTACTCAATTTATTTGACGTAAAGCGATCTCCGTAGTCTCCAGTCTCAAGTATGCCGCCATTTTGTTGTTATCATCGTTGCTATGTGTATCATTGCGCCTTTGATTGAAAGGGGTGTTGGGTGTAATATTTTTGATAAAAAATGTCATATTATCAATAAATTGAGTTATCTTAGTCATAAAATGTAAAAATCAATTCGCTAGACAATGATGCAGGTGTTAATTTCATCAACATCCGGTTGCACTATTTCTTGAAACTGACACGAGACAACCAATCAGCAAGTGAGATCAATGTCTAAACATGTTGATTATTTAGTTCATCTAACATCATCTGGGAAGTATTTATTTTGAACAAGAATTAGAGAAAATGACATCGCTTTTCACTTCAAGGGGATATCCCAATCCGTTTGTAAACGGAATAGACAACATATTCTTCGTCCAAAACGTAAGTCACAGAATGACAGAGTACTTCTTGTTCTCAATTACCATCCCCACAACATAGCCATCCCCAACATTCTCTTGAATAATTTTAAGAGCATTGTTATGGAAGACAATTTGATGGCTAATTTTAAGAGCATTGTTATGGAAAACAGTTTGATGGCTGATGTTTTTCAATCAGTACCCCTCATGGCTTTTCGTCGCGGAAAATCTCTTCGCGAGCATCTAGTCAGCAGTAACTTAAAATCTAAAGTAGTGCTGGCTAATTACAGGGGCACAAAAGGATGTAAAAGACCGAGATGTGTAACCTGTCCCGATAGTCTTGAAACCAACGAAATTCGAGGTCCTGACAACACATTTACCATACACAAAGGATACACCTGCACAACACAGAATCTGGTATATGCTGTCATAAGATATACATAGGGGAGACCTGCCGCCGACTGGGTGACCGCTTTGCGGAACACATCCGCTCTGTCCGTAATAATATGGATTGCCCAGTCGGCAATCATTTCAGACACCCTAACCACTACCCACAAGATATGCAAGTAACAGTGCTAATAAAATTACATGGAGGCCAGGACAATAGACGTACGTTGGAATAACGGATTATTTTAAGACTAGGTACTTAAAAACCCAGGGTTTAAACGTAAAACAATCATTCTATGACTATTGAGTCTCGATGTCGTATGATTTTCAGTGGCTGGAATGTTGATAATGTTACTAATAGTGTACACATAATGTCAAAGATTTTTTACCTGTATCATATACATTATTTATAAACACTGTACACGCAATGTCAAAGATATTTTACCTGTAAGGGACCGACCATTTAACCTGAAAGGGGGGTGGGGTTATGGTTTTTTTTCTGGACAAAAATTTTTTTTCGCGCTTCGCGCGAAACAAATTATTTATTTTTTGCACGCGTATCAACAAAATATTTCTTTTCAAAATTAACATTTTTGGGGCCTCATTCAGAAATTTTTTTTCATCATTTTGGCAGCCAAAATATTTTTTTCACATAAAATCAGATCCAAAATATTTTTTTAGAAAAAAACCATAGCCCCCCCCCCTCAAGTTAAATGGTCGGTCCCTAAACAATATATTATTTTTTAGCTACTACTTCAGTCTTCACGACCCCCTTGTAGACGACATATTTGTCGAAATATATCGGTCGACCTTTTTATTGTTTCTACTCTTTTATTTTGCCATGTGCTTTTTGTACTTTAGGTCATATTTTAAATTCATCCCTTTTAACAGCTCACATCCTCATGTATCTCGTTATTTTGTTATTGGCCTTGAGAGCTGTTTCGCAACACATATTTTGTTTTATGATTGGGGTAGCTCGAATGGAGGTCAGATATGTCAAATGACGTTATTCGGGCTACACTTTTCTTTGTCCCGCTGTAACTCGAGTAAGCCTGAGTGACTCTAGTAATCCAAGTGAACATATTCCAAAAATTAATGAACAATAAATATGACTGGACCGTAAGCGTTTGAGCCAGTTATCTTATTCTTTACCACATTATATCTGTTTTACTTTTATCAGTCTTAGTAAATGCAAGCTTTTCACAATCTTCAAATAGAAATACTCACCTCAAGAAATGCCCCAGAGAGGAACTTCATGAAAGCATACACATGATAATTTGGTGAGAGTGATATTAGAGTACTCGATAGCAACAGTAGAATACCCATAACCATGTACGTCTTTTTTCTACCAAAACGATCTGCAAGTGGTAGGAAAAATAATGCACCCACAGTCTGTCCAATGGTTACTAAAGACTGGGTAAATTCTGCTTTTCCTTCTTGACTGCACACCAAATCCCACTAATACGAATGAATATAAAAATAAGTTATTGTTCAATTACGAATTTAGGAATTTATATGTTTCCTTGTTATAAGAAACCTACAGATTTAATTGTTAAATTGTTATCTAAACGTTCAATGGCATTCGTCATTGTAGATAGATTTTTGTAAAAAGTGTTGCCGATTCATTTACCCGAGAAAATATAGTTCAGTATTTTGAATTTGTATTGTAGAAAATGCTGCCTGGAGTGTAAGAAACGAGGCCTTTCATAAAAATCTTAACATAAAATTCTGTGAGTGAGTTGGCAGCAATCTACAAAACACTGAAAGTCTAAAACGGGTACTGTTTGTACTGAAAAGTATTTGGAAATCTCACTTTGACTGAAAATTACAAAAGAAATCTCGACCAAAGTCAAATTCATTTTCAAATTTACTTAATATGTAAAATATGGCTTGCAAATTTCATAGCTATGGTAAAATATGATGAATAATTCTGACCATATATTGTTATTTGTTAGTTGGTTGGTTCATAAAATGTCATTCTGACCTTATTTTTTTACAGATTTCATGGCTGTGGAATTGTTGCAAGTATTAATATATGACCATTTATGGCTATCTGTGATCAGGACGGGTCATAAAATGTCATTTTAACTTTATGCTTAAAGATTTCATGGCTGTGGAAATAGTTGCGATTAATGATATATAATCATTTATGGCTATATGTGGTCAGGTTGGGCCATCAAATGTCATTCTAACCTTAATCTTTCAGATTTCTTGGCTGTGATAATAGTTGCGATTAATAATTATAATAATTTATGGCTATCTGTGGTCACATTGGGTCAGAAAAGTCAATTTGACCTTATGCTTGCAAATTTTATNGAAATAGTTGCCAGTAATAATATATGACCTTTTATGGCTATCTGTGGTCGGGATGGGTCATAAAATATCATTTTAATCTTATGCTTAAAGATTTCTTTCGACCATTAAAGTTCATTGTTGGTTGGTTGGTAATAATGTCCTAAGGTATTCCTCAAAACAGTAACAGCCTTAGAAGTGACAGGATTTCAAGGAAATAGAACCATATAAAAATGTTTAACAAAATTGATATCGATTTCAATTATTTGGATTATAAAACTTACCATAAATTTATCTTCATATAAAAACTAACAACAATTTGTTGAGTTCTACTCATTTTTTTTCTATAAATGGCAACACCAAGCCCCCCACACCCCCCAGTAAAAATGCATAAATGTCGCCCTGTCGATATGTTTCTGCCTACTGGTTGTTTATAAGTACATTCATTTCGCACCTTTTTTCAATAAAAGTTATGTTCCAATATTAATAATCAATTTACTGCAAAACTTAATTGATCCTCACTAACCCCGTCAACTTCTCGTCTCGTCAGCTTATAATTATTGGTTTGTCATGTTTATTTTTTAACAGTTGTATTTGATTCCTATAATCCTATAATAACGTTAAATTGTATATAGAAAGCATATTTTTAAATATTTCCGTCGTACGTCGCATACTTTAAATCTCATAGACTTTAAAATCTCATAAACCCCCGTATGAAATCTGCAAGTACATGACAAAAACCGGAACCGGAACTTGCAGTTTTCATAGACTTTAAAATCTCATGCGACAAAGTCACAGTATAGAAAACGTCACGCCATAGAGCCTACAACGTTATTGATTGGATTTGGTTATCATGATTTCAAGATTTTTATTTACTCAAGACAGAATACCCATGAATATCTTCGAAACAATCAGACCGTACCTATATTTGTAGTTCAGTGTTCCTAAAAAAAAACGCAAAAATTGATACCCGCCATTATCTTTTAGTTCAAGAAACCGTGAAATAAATACCTTTACAGTATCTAAGATTTTGTAAAATATGTTAAAAATTAAGAGTATATCCCTCACTCAAAGCTCTGTCCTCAGCTTATTTTGAATTTCGATTTAGATGATGGTGGTTATTTGTCCTCTATCATTTTTTAAAGATCATTGAATTTATGGTCTTTTTTATCCCAATATACGTCCTTGTTCAAAGCATATAAAAGAGGTTTCCTTGATCAAAACTATTTCAGTAAAATTAAGACTTCTTGAAACAGGTGGAGACTCATTCACAGTACACTTTCAGACTGAATTAGGCTTTGGTGAAGACTAATTGAGTAATTTGTAGAGAGGTTGAGACTGGTCGAATACTTTTCAGTACATTTGCCCGTTTTAGACTTTGCAGTATTTTATAGAGGTAATTAACCTTACAATCATATTTATTTCCCTCGCCGCAACTTGGGGAAGGGATGTTATAATGTCAGGTGTCCTTCTGTTTCGTAAGCGAATTTATTTCCCATTTATACATAGTACCTTTAACTGAAGAATGGCCCAATCGATTTTAAAGATGAAAACTGGTCCAAAATTTTTGTCAGAGTTATGCTCCATTATATTACACATAGGGTCGCAAATGAATCGGTTTGGGATCTATTGCAATTTTGTTCCTATAATACATTGAAATTTGCTTTAATTTCAATATTGATTTAAACGTTGTTACATGGCTGTTGATATTCTTGTTTACAGGAATTCGTCTATTTACTACTTCTCCGGTCTTTTACCTGAACTCTTTGTTCGTTTTATGTTCCGCTTCACTATCAATTTAATGATACGTTTTGTTATTTGTTTATGTTGTTTTGACTGACGCAGATTGAATAATATACTATTCAGACTAAATTTATTATCATCGAATATAATCATATGAATTTCACAATCTGAATCTCGTTTTTTAACAAAGTGCTCCTCAATTTGTTTTGTTCAAATAATTATAACTATCTTGAGTTAAAACTTTGTTGTTTAAGAAATGTAAACCTGTTAATAAAGTAATTCGTACGTTCCATTACAAGGATTTTTTTATTGTGTAATGTCGAAATGATGTCGACTAATGTTTGAAAAAAGGTTTCACAATGTACACATCAATGCAGATTAATCGATATTTCTGTGGATATACTAAAGTAAGTTCTCGATTACCTCAGACACTATGGTATCTTGACTGATATCATAGTTGTATCCGTTCTCACATTGAAGTGACCTTATGACGTCATTTCCAGTTCCGTTTGTAGCATTTCTGACCATGCTTATATCACATGTGTTTTCAACCAGTTTGACGTTCATACTGCTTTTGTTCAGAGTGTCATATATCCATGAGGTATTCGCTGGTAGTTTACACGAATATGGTGGTCTGTAACCTGTTATACAATTATTAGTGGAAAAATATTTTAGTAAATAAATTCACATATTACACATAATATAATTATACAAATAAATAGATTACAATACATCGAAGGAATTTTGAAGCTTGCTCTGAAGCTTATAGAAAATAAATTTGTCAGAGTGTGCAATTGCATCAATTTCGAAATCTCAAGTTTGAAGCGTTTAAAAAATTATTTAGCAAAGAAGAAATATGGTGGTACACAATTTTTGGTTTTTGAATTTTTGGGGTCGCTCTTTGGCACGGGAACATTTTTTTTCTTTGTCAGCTTTTAAAGATTACATATTTTTTACTTTGCAGACTGGTGCTTACATACCTACTACCTTGATATGATAAGTATTGTACTTTTTGTGCCAACAAACTGCATCAATATGACATAATTGGTAAATCTGTTATTGGCAAGAATCAGAAAGTTGACCAAGTTTAATACAAAGAAAATCATCACTTTTGGTACAAATAGCCTCGAAAAATGTCTTTGCATTGACCTAACACGATGAGACTTCAGAAAATATAGATTGGTTTCAACACTGGAAGATACATGTTTTTTTCAAGAAAACTGCCTGAATAAAGTAAAGAGACCACGACTTCTGGTAATGCAAATCAAGATGCTTGGATAAGTTTGAACAATGAGTCAAGAAAACAACATAAATTCTAATACTAAAGATAACTGAGTTCTGCAGATTACTGGTACGTTTTTGACAAATTTTGTCTTTTCACGGCAGATAAATAAAAATGAAATATTTAGTATACCAAACATATAAAAATGCTAACAGGATGTCGGAACAAATGACCTAAATGGCCTTAACGTAAACCACAAATCAATACGTGATTTTTGATTAATTGTTATCATGGGGTCAAGTTCTTTTATTACACAAAACAATCAATGCATCTACATTCAATGGGAACCACCAATTAATCTAACACTATTGCTCTAAGGGTGATATATATTAAATCTATTTTATTGTGATCCATGTTAATTGTTTTTGCTAATTAAATCTAGTTAAAGAGATGTCATGAGACTAAGTACACTCCAAGTTAATAATTTTTTAAGAGGGTTCATATTTATTCAATGGAATTATCGCTTACTGTATTTGACACGTTCATTTCTGCCTTCAATTTTCAAAAGTCCCATCTCGGAAGTCCCGCACTGAGAACAGAGGATCAAATTTTCAATGTTAAAATATCTTAATATATAGGACTGTCCAGTGTGAATTTACGTTTGAAAGAAACGTTTACTGTGTGATGGATAACTAAATTAACTTAGAGACTCCGGTATTACGTTATAAGTTGTCCCAATTGTGATTTAATCAATTTATGTGGAAGGGTTGTATAAAATGTAGAAAAATCCTAACTGTCAACAGACTCGGCAGCATTTGGTACAGTGTTTTTGTTCTATTAAAAATTGACTGTACAAACTACATGCGCGACGAAAACGAATCAACTACTGTGATATGTACACTACATACGTTGGAGAGGTAGGCATATTACTGCTAAGAAAGGAAAAGTTCACAACTGGGAAGTTAAAAATCAGCACATTTGTCATATAGCTTAGATTTCAAACGTCCGTCATCGTCAATATACAACACAAGATTATAGATACAAAGCTGGTAGTTTCTGTATTTTCTTTCATTTCAAGCTCATTGAGAAACATCTGATGTTAATATTTCTTACATTTAGGATTATCAAGGGAAAGTGCAACGTCTATGTAGCGGAAGCTGAAATTAATTTAAAGGGCTGAGCTACATTATTATTCCTCTAAATGCTGTTGTATTTCAGATATAGATTTTTAAGCCAAACTTTAACATCAGTCAGCCATGCATAAAAGAAATATAGGTCAAAATGATCTTATTTGTATCAAGAACATCGTTACTGTCTACTGGCAAAATATCATTCCTGGAGTAAATGTACACGAGACAATGTCTTTACACATACACGATTAAAAACAAGTATTAAAAGGAACAACACTTTCATTGTTGTTCTCCATCTTGAAATAACCATGAGGCCTTCAAAAATGAGATTTGCTTATACCTCATAGTAAGTTGGACGGACCCTTTCACTGGTTTGAGCGGAATTCCTTGCTAAATGCTATATTCACGTCTTTTCTGAGTCACTTTGGCATGAAATGTAGGTTAAGGTGACCTAATTCTTATACGAACGTCAAGTACTATCCAAACATCATATATGGAAAAAAAAACTCGTCCATCTATTACTAATGCTTCGAGTGATACATGGAATATAATTTTGTAACAGACAAATGGAAGAAAACTGTATATCTAGTCCTAAACTCCGTTTTACGAGGGGATATTTATATAATATTAAATTCAGTACCTGCAAAGACATACGCAAGTATTCCATATGACACACCAGTCATTGTAACGGCAAAATAAAGTGCATTTTTTCTTTGATACTTTCCAAAATGTCCAACAGCTAACCAAATTTTGTCGATATTGACGTCCGCCATATTAGAATGTCTAATGAAGTCTGCTCAAGAATATCTTATTTGAAAGTATGAATGTGAATAGGTTAAATATGATATGTACGGGTATGAGAATTTTTAACATGAGTAAGAGATATCCTAATCTTTAATTTTGAATTTCCTTTTTCTTCCGTAAAAAAAGAATACAAAGTCTGCAAATCTATATTTTACGAGTACTGTTTCAGCTATTTAACTACATTCCTCATTGTGATCGTTAGGTGTTTTATAGTGTTTATACATGGAAACAATTAGTGCATCACAAAAATCAACACTAAGATTAAGGTTGTAGTTTAGTACTTTGTGAAACAAAGTCCAGAGATATAGGCTATAAACGAAAGGATCTTAAAGGTTTGAATGTTTTCAATTTCTAGCAATTCATTTAATATAAAAATATACTTAAATATATGCCTATACATACAAAATATGTACTACCACTATTCGGACATAGTTATTATGCTTCATATATTCTTGTCACGCAGGTTTATTAAATACAATGTTCTAAACAGGTGCTGAGTACATACATTTATTTTTGAACAGGGACACTATACTCTCATGATTCAGTCATAGCAAGCTTTATAAAAGCACAGAATATGTTTCAATTTGTAACCCTTATGAAAAGCATAAGTGGAATAGGTTTAATATCTCGTAAGAAAAGGCAGTCAATAGCATGTAGCATTTATGTTCCCAACACCACATTTACCTGAAATGCGCGTGTTTCATCAAAACAAAGCTTGCATTACTGATTGCATATCTTATGATTTATCAACATACGAATAAACATTGAATATTTAATAAAGATGGTTCAATTATGATATTTGCTGTAATTGTATCCGAATACGTTTTTTTCTGTATATGTCTAAA
>MJUU01019134.1:33793-44969 GCA_002080025.1 Modiolus philippinarum
GATTTCTCAACTTCAATCAATAGTATCGTTGGTATTTGTGTTATTTATGTGCTTAAGCTTTGTGTCTATTTAATTGGATTTGGGCTCATATTCAGCAAAAGAGACACCAGTGGTATTATTAGGATTGCAATCACACATACATTTGTCTTCGTTCTTTCTTTGGAAGTTTCTATTTTATAATTCATTCTAGGGTTTAAATTTTTTTGTGACGGAAAATTTTGATTCCGATCAGTAAACTCAGATATCAAGGTGTGCAAACGGTCAATGACGCACCGTCCAAATAGAGTTTTTATTTAGTTTGCATGCATAGAGCGTTACACTACATTGTGTTAAATTTCTCTTTATTTTATCTAGTATATTGTTAAGTCCAGTTTACAAGAATAAAAAATTAACACTGAGTATAGGGGTCAGTGTTTATAATATATTGAACTAATCAGTATTTCGTTCCGTTTCTTCTGCTTCTTTTGACTTATTTACACCATAATTTTCTTTCTTTTCCTTTGGATGATGATTAATGTCAATGAACAAGTCTTTAACCTGTGATACTAATAACTGAAAATAACACTTAATAATGTCAGTGAAAAACGAATAATCCAAGGACAATGGCAACATCGCGAAAGCACAAAGAAAGAAGGACATCACATGAGTACGGCACAGATAAGAAAAATAAAGACACACATAGAGATGAAAACAATGTTTGTATTAAAGGTAAAAAGAATGTTGTCATGTGATTTCCTATTTTCGGATGTTCGGCTTGATTTCTGCAATAGTTTGAGGTAATGGTCTATCTGCGGTCTCCGGAAGAAACAGACAAAGGACGGATACTATCAGACAACACACACCAAACACTACACCGGGTCCCCATTCTACATGATCGGCCTGAAATATAAATTGTTTTACTACTTTAATTACTGTTTTTTCATATTAAAAAAACTAATTAAGTAATCACAATCATAAATAATCAAAGATAAAGTATACTGGCATGTCAGTTAACTGCAAGTAGTCTCTTGTGATTTCATGTTTATGTCCGTATATTTTCTCAGTTTCATTTCTCACAATTGACTCATTCCTGTTGCCAAATGAATTTTACTGTTGTTACGATTCTTTTTTTATTTATCACATTGGCTATAGGGGGAAGGTTTGGGCCCAATAAAACTAGTTTAGCCCCACCGCAGCAGGTTTGCGCCTGTCCTAAGTCAGGAAATTTATTAAGCCTTTTTGTGTCTTGTCTGTTTTCCAATTAGTTCACTTTATGTCTATGGGAGTCTAGGATGATGTTTATTTCGCTGAGCTTGATTACTCTTTATTTAGAGGCCAACTCCGACCTGCCGTTGGGTGTGGGGTATCCTCACCGTTCATTGAAGATCTTATGGTGGCTTTGAGTTGTTGTTGCTCCCCTTTGGGTCGTTGTCTCTTTGACACATTCCCCGTTTCCCTTCTTTTTCCTAATATTCTAATCAGTAAAACTTGTATTTCTAATTTTACGTGATTTATAAATTTCAAATGAGAGCAATGAATTTTAAATGACAGGTAAATAAAAAAAAAAGCTTCGGACAGTGATACTCCTTACTCTCATAAATTCTAGACATTTCTCACTGTGTTGAAGACCGTACGGTGACCCCTAGATGCTTTGTTTTGGGTCGTTTTAACCTGTATATGGGATGTTGTCTCCTTGACATTTACCCCATTTTCTTTCTTTTGCATATTTTGTATTGTAAATTAGTTTAAGGCTTTTATTAGCTAAAACAGAAATACTAAATATTTTGTTGATGACACGAGTAAGCTTATTTCATGTGCAAAGTTTCATTTGTGATGCTGCATAGACATTTTAACGATGTATTTAAATGAAGGGAAGTAGCCAAAACAAGCCAAATCTAAGTTAAACAGTAAAGATAAGTCAACTAATAATAGAGACAGTCCAGTGTAAATAAATCAGGCGTTGCTACACCTCTACATTGTACTGATCAACAATTTTGCTTCCAAAGTGTTAAATTGAGGCATTTTTCCTAAAGGAGTAGTTGTTTTGAAGAAAAATAAAATCTTATGGTGACGTTTTCGTGTTCGGAAAAAGCCAAGAGACATCACATGTCTTTAAATGCGGGCTTTCAATTAATTTCAATTTACTCCATATCCTTTCATTTATCACTTTCAAGATTGGAAACCTTGTGTAATTGAATGCAGGAATGGGTGCTTTAAATACCAGTAAGTGGGAGTTACTGGATTCCTGACCTATTGAATATATATATACATTCTAAAAACAAACTATCTAATGACTTGAAGTGTACTTAACATTTTTTCACATGAACACTATTTACTAAGTTTTAATTGGAAGTATTTATTGGATAATCTTAAATCACGTTCATTTTCTCAAATACAATCTCTGAAAACATTTGATTTTTCCGCTCTGAATACCACGCTTCCTCAAAATAAATTCAAATCACGAATCAAAAGTATCGTTCAAAAAGCCTTTTCCGATTCAATGAAATATGTTGTATTAGGTTATAAATCCACATTTTTTTTCAAAAGTCAATTTAAAAGGAATAGTATATTAACATGAAAAAAAATGTGTGCAGTATGCTTGATTTTTTAGCTGATAATATAATATATTTGTCACACTTGGAGGCATACCAATGGGCACTAATTGTTCACCTCTTCTCGCATACTTGTTTTTATATTCTTACGAGACTAAATTTCTCCAGGGACTCGTTAAAGAACATAAAATAAAAGATTTATAAATGACTCGTCCAATGTTGAATTCATCATGATTAGGAATATAAATGCAACATCCCCTTGCACTTTTAGAATGTGTACATGTCAGTACACATTTGCACTTTTCATTTAAATAGTAATCAGTATATTATTCTTATTTTTTTTTCATTTGTGCTTGTCGCTTGTACAGGTAATCCATATTTTCCATTATTTCTACGTCTTTTTAATATATTAAGATTTACTAGTAAGGAAGAATACGGTGCAACCATTCCGCCAATTTGGGACGAAGCTGCTGCCAGTCCGAGTCCAATGTTTCTGTAAATTTTAAAAAAATGTATGCAAATTCTATAAATGCAGAATATAAATTAATAGTAAAAAAAAACATTTCGGTATTATGTTATGTAATCAGCTGCCAACTTAGAGATTCTCAAGACCCTGTATAGCTCACCCGAGATAACGTTAAAAGGTATAATATTCTAGCTTGTTGACAGACCTTAATGTAATTTTGCCCACATGCGGCAATCTTGAATCTGATGTGAGTTTACCGGACACATTTCTAAAAATGGGCCAACTTAAACAACTGTGACCAAATTTGGATTCGAATGGTGAAATAGTTTCAGAGGAGAAGATCTTTGAATGTGTTTTCCAATGCGGATTCGTTGTGAAACCAAGCTCTCCGCTGTTCACCATTTTCTTCTTTCACACATTTTTTTTAAAAAAAAAGGACCACCCAAGAACTATTGAGACTATGTTTGAATAAAATTTGCAAAGTAGTTTGAGAGAAAAGGGTCCCTGAATGTGTTTTCCAGTAGGGTTCAAGTTTCTCACTTGTGACCATCTTGGATGAAGTACAGACGTGCTGTACACACTTTTAAAAAGGCACCAGCAAATGATTATTGTGACTAAATTAGAAAGCAAATATAACAGGAAACACCAACAATGGCGGAAAATCACAATTACATATCACAATTCACCTGGAAGTTACTCAAGAAAAACATTAATAAAAAAAACAAACAAAAGACAAACGTGAAGAACGACAGGAACCTTGGATAGCCGGACTTGGTTTGTTTGATTCCAATTGTCTTTATGGCTTCAGATGAGACGATTTATGAATGCTTTCGATTAGGGTACATTGTTGAACTGTGCTCCATGTTTGCGGGGCCATCTTGGATGTAATGCAAATTCGAGGAACACATTAATCAACGGGGGCGGGTGGCAACTAAGTTAGGTTCTAATTGGCTTTATGACTTCACCGGTCTTCCCAGACATAATTATTTAAGAAGGCCAACTAAGTACAGCGGATAACTAAATACCGAAGTTACTGTGAATTTATTTTCTGCATATGCGCATTTCGACAAATTATGTCTCTTCAGTGCAGATAAAATCTAAACGTTAATATTAGAAATTAATAAGCTCATTTCTGTTCCTGCTAAAAACAAAAACAAATTCTACTCGATGAAAAATAAAAATCAGTGACTCCCCGTTGTTATATGAAAATTTATCTATAGATAATTGTTCTTTCTTCTTTCTACTGCTGATAAGGACGAATGGGCATATTGGTTATATGCTTTCGCAACTGATGGTGTCAACATATATGAACTGTTAAAAAAATCAGAAGTTCTTTTTCAAAATTTTAATCATTAACCATTATAATTACATCGCAGCATAGTAACTTTTGATTTTTTTTCCCTGTATATTACTATTCCCAATTATATATATTAAATATACCTGGCACCTGAATCGGTTTTCAGGAGCACCGGCTACAGAGCTGCTGGGTGCATCCGCAATTGGTAGATAGGGGAATGCCTTGTCAATGCGGGGTAGTCAGATCAAAATATGGAAAGCCTGAACCATTGTAGACAAACTCTGTGAAGAAATGCCGTTCTCCATGCAGTATAAAGACCCCTTTTCTATTGCCACGGTCAAGCGAGTGACAAAAGTTTCAACTCAGAGATATTTAATTTCACACCCCAAGCCGACGCTCGCAAATACTGACCGCAGGTATAGAAACATTGTTGATAATTGATTGACAGTGACGTATTTAAATCAATTGATTGAAAGTGCGACCCTTAGAAGGTTTTAAATTTGACTGGATAGTTTTATTATTATGCAACCAATCAAATGTAAAACCTTATCAAGACGCTACTGTCAATCAGTTATTCTGCATACACGATCTATGTTGTCTGCTGTCAATAAATTAACAATGTGTTAAATCTTTTTCTTTCTCCTCAGGCAGTCTTTCGGAAAGTCGGCTTGGGGTGTAAAATTACATCTATTCAAAATGAAACTTTTGCCACTTGCTTGACCGTTGCAATATTTCTATAAGGAGAGATGACATCAGACACACTTGGTGTCGATTAAAAGGCAACATTTCCTGCCCCTACCCATCTCTTCCCTTTTTCCAGTGGCAATCAGAACTTCTTGTCCTGGTTGTCTATTCTCTTTTTTATTTATTTCTTCCTTTGCTTGCATGTTTTGAATTGATTAACTTGTTCTCGTCCTGATATATTTGTAGCTGAAATATTTCTCACTGGACCTTACACTCTAACTTATCAATCAATTAACCAATAAAATAAAGACAAAATTCATACATAAAATCATTTCTCTAAAAATGACAAACACAAAGACAAGTATCTCATCTTAATTCATGAGAGAGTTTACTATGTAAAGAACCACACCAATACCAACAATAAATATTCTTTCGATAACATCAGAAAGGTGATGGTCTTTTTGATCGAGATTAAAATACAGGAAACACCTACAATGATTGAAAAATTCAGTCACAGGCCACAATCAACGAAGGAACTGCACAAGGAAAACAAATAAAAGACAAACGCAAAGTAAACAACGATGGGAACTCGGAGGAGAAAGGTTTGGTACCGATTCTTGCAAAAGCAAGCGATAAGGTTAAACTGGTTTATTGGTACTCATTTGTCGAGTTTGGTTGGTTGATATTGCAACAGACATTTGTTTTTGTGAGCACCAATTGTGCATCCCTGTTTCTTATTCAGTTCTGCATTAATTAGAAAACAAAATAAAAAAAAATCACGTTGAAAATGACATTTCAATATCATGATATTATGATATTAAATTCAATTTGATCATGACGCCACTGCTAGTGGACTGTTAGTTCCCGAGGATATTCACAAACCTAGTAGCAGGTACTTCGGCGCTCTCACTCCTTACGAAGTTGATATAAACATTAATGTAGAAAAGATAACAGAAAACACTTGCAATGACCGAAAATTACAATCACTTAATTTGCCAGAATCTACTTGTCATTTCCTTGTTATTTCTCAGAGCTGAATGTTTTAATGAATTATCAGACTTGACTTTTGCCATATTTGGCCTCCTTGTTATTTAGATTGAAATTGTAACTTATATTATGTAGCAATGTATTAAGTAGTAAGATATGGATGAATAGTTGATAATATTATTTATATATAAATATCTAAATTTTTGTAAATTTTGTTGAAAACTAAGGATTATCTACCTCATGCAAGTCTCTGTCCTTAGCTGATTTTGGCTTTATATTTATTTGTTCTCTATCAATTTTTAATCATCTTTGAGATTCTGGTCTTCCAAACGTTTTGATTTTATCTGAACTGAAGAGACATAAGTTGTCGAAATGCGCATATGCCGAAAATAAATTCACAGTAACTTCGGTATTTAGTCATTTATCATATACTTACTGAAAAAATGTGTCTTTTTGCATGTGTCATAAAGAAAGAATATCTTCAGGGGTTGTAATATGAAATCCGTATTACACGAGCGTATGATATGAAATCCGTATTACATGGGGTTAAATATGGATTTTTCAAAATGGCGGCTGATGATTTTCCAATTCTTGGAATAAACAAATATTCACATATTTCAGTATAATTCTACCGACTAAAATTAAAAATTAATTACTTATTTACTGGGAGCAAGCAACATTTTTGCGGACTTTTAGTGTAAACCCGTCACAAGTTTCTTACAATTATGTAGTTGTTCCAGTTAATGAACCGTGTTGTTTTAAAAATACTTCTGTCGGTTTGTGAAGAAAAATACCAGTGTTAGCAAAGATGAAGCAAGAAGTTACCCTTGAATCAATTTGCAGCAATTCCAAGACCCTTTACCAAATATAAGCGTTGACAATAGATGTAAGTGTTAATCACACACATGTAATGATCTACTGCTATATACGCTATGACGAAACCACAATCTCATTTGCATGATCTTGTGTAAAAATATCGCAAAGCAATTTATTTACAACTTTCAAATGTGCTTACATTTAACGGTAGGAGATACATTCCCTTTAACTCTCCTTCCATTTGACAATACCCTGCATGTTGAATGAGAAACGCCAAATGGCAATCGAGGGAACTATCTTTTTAAATGTAAAACACGTACGAAAGAAAAAAAGTGATGTGGCAAAAGCCTTTTATCCAGGCTATACTCATAATACATCGGCAATTAACAACAACACGAATTGAGACAGTATGACAAGGACAAAATAAATAAACAAAAATGAACAAGAACGCCACAAAACTAAAGCACTAGCAGTGTGAACCCCTATAAAACTGAGGTATCATCAGGTGCTCCGGAAGGGTAAGCATGATCTGCTCCACGCATGGCTCCCGTCACACAGCCAGCTAGAATATGTTGTTGAAAGATCTGTTTGGTGTTGGTGACTGATTGGTTTATGCCATTTTCTAACCCTCAGACAAAACCAATGAAAATCCATGGTACGTGTTACTTCTCTAGCCCTCCAACAGTACCAAGGTAAAAGTTTTAAATAAAAAATTGGATATTTCTTAGTATTTCGACAATGACAAGGACAAATCGGTACCACAAACATTACCAACGAAGACAAAACTAAAAGATGACAGTGTGATATACAAGACAACACAAAAAACTAAAACACTGACAGTGTGAACTCCAACATAAAACTAGGAGTATCATCAGGTGTTCCGGAAGGGTGAGCATGATCTGCTCCACACGTGGCACCCGTCCGTCACGCTGCCAGTGAAAAGTCCGATTTTGTCACAGACGGTGTTAGTTAGTCTGGTAACAAACTAACAAACTCTGGATCTACCCAAAGATATCTGTTCTCATTTGTGAAACACAAACATTGTAATGGTCTGTCAAATCGTGGTGACGACGGTAAAGCTTCTGTAGTGACAATTGTAACAGTGACTGAACATACCCATGCTGTATAAGTTTTTGAGACAGTAATTTCGCCCTGTTGACAAAATCGCTGTACAAACTACAGGCACGGCAATAGCGAATGAGTTGTGAAATGTACACGCCGTATGCCGGAGAAGTGGGAATATTACTGCTCAAAAACGGTAAGTTCACTATTGGAAAGTCGAAATCATCACGCTTGTCCTAAAGTTTTATTTTCAGACCTCCAGATTTGTCAATGTAGAGGTATAGGTCCAGGTATGATGCTGATGATGGTGTATCAGTGGTCTCTTTAATTTCGAGTTCATTTGGGTATATTAGATGAAGGTTATCCTTAAATTGAGGATTGTTCAATGAAAGAACATCATCTATATAACGGAAACTGAAATTAAAGGATTTGGCTAGAGTGAATATTTTGTTGTTTCAATTTAGTAAATAGCGAGTGGTCTACATTGCGTTTGTTTAACATAATAACTGATGTTCATAATGAAACCAACATGCTCCCTCTGAAACAAATTCCATTGAAAATGACACTGACTAAATGACACACATTTTACAGATGAAGATGAATAATTTTGCTTTACAGATTTCATTTTATATGAAATAAAGAAGATTAAAACTGGTCTATGGTTGAAGTATATGATAAATAGTTTATGATATGGAATTTTTCATTTCATATCCCATATCGTCTCTCGACCTATATTAGCCCTCGGCCCTGGGGCTAAAATTGATGTCTCGGGATGATACAATGTATGAGATATGATATGAGTAATTCCATATCATAATATCTATTTATTTATTATGATTGTTACATTGATCATTATCATTTTGTGAAACATGCATGTAAACAAAAGTTATCTCGTCAGGGAATATTTTCCTCCTATTTAATGAACAATTTTTTTTTTATAAAAAAATGCCAATGTAAATTTGATTTCTAGAGAAGGCCACTTATGTCTCTTCAGTGCAAAAAAATAACTACATGTATATTCAATATTTTAATAAGATTTTTTTTGAAAAAAAATGTACTAACATTTTAAAAAGAAAATTGTAGAATATCAGTTAGTTATACATACCTGGAATTTGTTGGATATGTCTCTGGTGTATAAGTATAAATGACATTGTTAGATGCAGTTATACCCATCTTTCCAACAAAACTACATATCAAAGCTACAGTTCCCATAATTTTGAACTTATCTATAAAATAAAAATTTTTACTTAGCACAGGGTCAGAACTAAGGATTTTAATAAATAAGTTTAATAAATGAAATTTAGGGTACTCCAACGAAAAAATTGAATGTTCGCATTCAATGAATATAACGATCAAAAAAATTGTTATCTGCTTCCATAAAAAGAAATCAAACTTTAATCTAAAAAAAATTACACTAAAGATTAATTAACACAATTTAAAAAAAATACAATTTGTCCACTTCCGGTATTGTTTTTTTTACGAGTTCTATTAAGAGCTATGGAAAAACTGGTTCCAAATTATTTGGAGTTACGGCGCTTTGGTCACTAATTAAGATAAACTACGACAAAAATTCAAGAGAACTGCAAAAACAAGTAAAAGTTAAAATTGCCGTGCACCTACGTGCAATCATGAATCTATTTGAAGCTATGCAGTTGAAACGTATAGGTTGTATTTTAAATACTACACTTAACGTGCGTCTTCATGCACCATGTCATCATTATGTATTTGTTAAATGAAAATTTATAAATCATAAAACTTTGCTTACAAAAGTCTTCGTTGGGGTATCTAAATGAATACGAATTCCATGTTTGTGTTTCTTTGTTAGCATATATATTGTAAAAACTTTAGGTATAGTATAAAAAAGTAAGCGAGAACCGAACCGTCAATCTAAAAGCGAACAATCCAAGGACAATGGCAACATCAGAAACAAAAAAGGCAGAAAAAAACAAAGACACAACATGGGTACAGCACAGAAAAGAAAATGAAGACACTCACACACAAAGATGAACAACACGGACCCAATATAAAACCATTGGTGAGATCAGGTGCAACGGTACAGTCAGCATCTCCTGCTTCTTATAAGACACCCGCCGTGTTGAACATGTCAAATCCGGTAGTAAAGTCAAATTCGGTAGAGGAAACAATAATTAAGCTTTAAAGGGAAAGATTTGTTGTCATGTGGGAAACAGATATCCCATTGCGGTCCTCAAGATGATGATGTCGACCGTAAAACTTCTGGAGGGATGACTTCTCGTTGAAGTAGTCTATTTGTGAGCAACCGGGCTCTATCAAGGAAGTCACTGTATCGAACACAGGCTCTTGAATAGCGAATGAGTTGGGAGATGTAAACTCCATATGCCGGCGCTTTTGGGATGTTGCTACAAAGAAAAGGGAAGTTTATCGCGTTTGTCGTACAGCTTAGTTTGAAGTCTCCCTCCGTTGTCAATTTCAAGGTGAAGGTCAAGGAACGAGGCTGATGTAGAAGTGTCTGTGGTATCCTTAATTTCGAGCTGTTTTGGATAGATCAAATGAAGAAAATCACCAAAGCGAGGGTGGTTTGCGACAGAATATCATCTATATAACGGAAGCTAAAGTTAAAGGATTGTGCCAGTCTTTTATCTTTATTTTGAAGAACCTTTCGGTGAATTCAGCTTCATAAGGGTGAAGAAACAGATCGGCTAGGAGAGGCGCACAGTTTGTGCCCATAGGAATTCCGATAGTCTGTTGAAAAACAAGTCCTCCAAACTGGACAAATATATTGTCGATCAGAATCTCTAACATTTTAAACACTTCTTCCTCTGTATATTTATTCTCCGATTCCGAGTTATTTTTCACAAAGTAGGCTTGTTCTCTACGTCAACAATGTACCTATATCTACGTTCACCGTTCTTACGTGAGAAACATCTACGAATTAAACCTTTCAGCCGAGATTTTAGTTGTTCATGAGGAATAGTAGTTTAAAGTGTGGAGAAGTCGAAAGTTTTAATACTGTTACAGTGTGATAATGATCTAGAGTTTAAGATGTCAAGTAGATCTTTGGAGTTTTTCAAAATCCACATTTCATTCACACCGCTTCTTGAAAAGCAAGTATCACAGTATTTTTGAAGGCCCTCTTTAACAGCTGTCAAGATGGAGGTTAGCAATTTAGATAAAGGTTTTGTAGAGCATTTGGCAGATCCAGCGATGTATCGTTCTTTGTATGGGCATTTATGTAACTTACAGATGTTCAAAAACAGAATAACAGTAAACACCTACAATGACCAGGAACTACATTCACATGCCACCATTTACAAGCAAACTGCACCAGAAAAATAACAATGAAAACAAGAGATA
>MJUU01019135.1:0-10686 GCA_002080025.1 Modiolus philippinarum
CTGGTCAATTGAACTTTTGATGGTAAAAATACTGCAAATATGTTAAACCTTATCATCTTAAAATAGTTAAAATACTTATTCACAATAACCATGATAACAGTTTACAAATGTAATATTTTATTTAATTTCATTATATCACTATGTACCATATTGAACTAGAATACTGACAAAGTCAGAAAGGGCCCCGCCCCTTGCATGGAAATCATCTAAACAATATTTGGGCAAAAACATAAATAACAAAGTCCTAAGTTATTGTAGATTTAGTTTCTGTATATGGCCGTTTTGACGACTTATGTCTCATCTGTTCAGATCAAATCAAAACATTGAAAAAAATATATGAAGGTCATTTCAAGTTATCATACGACAGAGCGAATTTTTTCAAATATAAACTAAGTTTTTTTTCCCAAAATGTTTCATGAATCTCCAAAAAATTATTAGGGGCCTTCTTTTGATCAAGTTCAACACTGTGCATAAAACTTATAAAAATCTGTGAAGGTGCTATCATACAACATAGAGCTTATTCTCAAAATATGCTGTTTTAGATATAAAAACTATGTTTTTCCCTCAAAAATGTATTAGGATTTTCCTTAAAAACAAAGGGGAGCTTCCTTTGGTCAAGACCAACTTGTGTATCAAAATCATGTAAATCCCTGAAGGCAATCTTAATTTATTGTACAACATAGAGCTAATTCTCAAAATATGCACTTCTTCATATAAAAACTAATTTTTCCCTCAAAATTGTTTTCAAATTTTCCTCAAAAATGAAAGGGAGCTTCCTTTAGTCAATTACACCCGTAGGGGTCAAGCAAATACAAAAACAGTGAATAAACAATAAACACACAAATAGGAAACATAAAATTGATGGGTGTTCCATCGAACACTTGTGTCACCTGCACTACAGAAGAGCCATTTTTTGGACAAGTGAAAAAAGAGCTTTGCATGAGGGAGATACTCCTTTGTTTTCAACAAATTTAAAAAAAATTAGATATTGATGTACCCAGTAAGCAATACTATACATAAAATGACAAAGTTCATCAATGTGTATTTTAGTAAAAAAATTATCAAAAATTAAAATCCAAGTAGCATGCACATCTTTGATATATGCACAATCATCCTGCAAAACAAAAACTTCTTATCTTAGAAACAGTATGAGAAGTTATCCAGACAAATGATGTTCCCTCTTAGTGATGAATGATGGACGGATGGAGGGACCAGTCAAAAACTATATACCCTCCGCAATTAATAAACAGCTGTGACCAGGGGTTCATTATGCCTGTCCCAACTTTTAAACAAACTTTATATTTTTAAATTAGTGAAGAGGGTGGTAAGTGTCAATAAATTAGTAAGCCTTCCAGGGAAGATATACGTCGCCTGCGATATACGAAAAAATTAAACAAAAATCAAAAGCGTTAGAGAAATTTTATTACAACACTTTAAAAACAACTTTTTAAGAAGAGGACCACAATGAAAAAGTGTGTCTCTCCAACAGCTTGATTTCAAAACATCTACGCTTTGAATTATTTCTTTGAGAAAAAATCATTGCAGAAGGAATAAAAAAGTCAGTCAAATTATCTCCCCTTTCTGGTTTTTGTTCAATAATTACGTTCCTTCATGCACATCTCCATATAGTGTCCTTACTTTGTCTTAAGTTTCTTTAAAATCCTTCAAGTGGTTTAAGAGGAGTTATACCTACGATGTAACCCATACATAGGGAATCGACGAAAAGTCAATATTTAATTCAAGGTTGGGTGGTAAATTCCACCCCTGGTATTTACCGGTAAATACCGGCCTGGAAAATACTCCTCAAGTGGCAAATACTTGTCAATTGAACTTTTGATGGTAAAAATACTGCAAATATGTTAAACTTTACCATCTTAAAATAGTTAAAATACTTATTCACAATAACCATGATAACAGTTTACAAATGTAATATTTTATTCAATTTCATTATATCACTATGTACCATATTGAACTAGAATACTGACAAAGTCAGAAAGGGCCCCGCCCCTTGCATGGAAATCATCAAAACAATATTTGGGGAAAAACATAAATAACAAAGTCCTAAGTTATTGTAGATTTAGTTTCTGTATATGGCCGTTTTGACGACTTATGTCTCATCTGTTCAGATCAAATCAAAACATTGAAAAAAATATATGAAGGACATTTCAAGTCATCTTACGACAGAGCGAATTTTTTCATATATAAACTATGTTTTTTTCCCAAAATGTTTTATGAATCTCCTAAAAATCATTAGGGGCCATCTTTTGATCAAGTTCAACACTGTGCATAAACTTATAAAAATCTGTGAAGGTGCTATCATACAACATAGAGCTTATTCTCAAAATATGCTGTTTTGATATAAAAACTATGTTTTTCCCTCAAAAATGTATTAGGATTTTCCTTAAAAACAAAAGGGAGCTTCCTTTGGTCAAGACCAACTTGTGTATCAAAATCATGTAAATCCCTGAAGGCAATCTTAATTTATTGTACTCTCAAAATATGCACTTTTTCATATAAAAACTAATTTTTCCCTCAAAATTGTTTTCAAATTTTCCTCAAAAATGAAAGGGAGCTTCCTTTGGTCAAGTTCAATTTTGAGTATCAAAATCATTATAATCCCTGAAGGCAATGCTAAGTTATCATACGACATAGAGCTAATTCTCAAAATATGCACTCTTTCATATAAAAACTAAGTTTTTTCCCAAAAATCATTTTCCTATTTTCCTAATAAAGGGCTACACCGAGCGCAGCATGATACGACCGTAGCATGTCAACCACTGAAATTTGAATAAGTGTAATTTAAAAATGAATAAGGACACAGTTAAGAGTTTGACACAGTAACTAGCTGGACACAAACTAAAGAACATTAAAATTAACCCTTTTGATCCCTGAAAGCTCCGAAACTGTACGATTTAAGCAAAATTGTTGACACACTACTGATATCAAGATGAATCCAATGAAAAAAAATCCTCATCGAAATCGGAAATCCAATTAAAAATAACGACTTTTACAATTTTGGCTACTTTGACCCCTTATAGTTTGCAAACGGTATAACATATGCCAAATATGTTGATGTACTACCATAAGCTTACAACAAGAGGAATCTAAAGAAAAAAATCCTATTAAAATCGTATGAAAAATAAAAATTTTAGGTAATCTGCATGTTCTCAATTTTGGCCCCATTTGGCCCCTTAGGAAAGGAAACAAATTACCAAAAATCTAATGGTGCAGCACTGTATTAATTTTTTATTTAGAATCCATTGCAAAAAACTGCATCAAAATCGGACCAATAATAAAAATTTAAAATTTTTGAAATTTGCCCCTTTTGGGCCCCATTTATCTCATTAACGGTACATGCCACATCAAATCTGTTGCTTACTCCGGAAAGGAAATTTCCTCAGGAACACCCTGAAAGAAACCCAATCAAAATATAATAAATATTATACAGCGAAATATGTGAAAACACCAAATTTTGCCCTTTTTGGCCCCTTTTTAGCTCACCTGACCAAGGGTCAGTGTGAGCTGTTGCCATCACTTGGCGTCCGTCGTCCGTCCGTTAAACTTTTCACATACTCATCTTCTCCTCTGAAACCACTGAAGCAAATTCAACCAAACTTTACAGGAATGATGTATGGCAGGTCCTTTAAGAGGATTGGTCATTTTGTTCCAATCCGATAAAAAACATGGCCGCCAGCGCGGAACTTAGGTTTAACATTGGACCCTATGGGAAAATTTACATTTTCTTCTTCTCCTCTGAAACTGCTGAAGCAAATTCAACCAAACTTTACAGGAATTATGAACTTAAGCTCCTTAACAAAGATTGCTCATTTCCTTCTGATCCGATAAAAAAACATGGCCGCCTGCATGGAAGATAGTTTAACATCGGCCCTATGGGAAATTCACATTTTCATCTTCTCCTCTGAAACCACTGAAGCAAATTCAACCAAACTTTCCAGGAATGATGTATGGAGGGTCCTTTACAATGATTGCTCATTTCGTTCCAATTCGATAAAAAACATGGCCGCCAGCGGGGAACTTAGGTTTAATATTGGACCCTATGGGAAGATTCACATTTCTTCTTCTCCTCTGAAATTCCTGAAGCAAATTCAACCAAACTTTACAGGAATGATGTACGAAAGGTCCTTAACAAAGATTGCTCATTTCGTTCTGATTCGATAAAAAAACATGGCCGCCAGCACGGAAGATAGTTTAACATCGGCCCTATGGGAAATTCACATTTCATCTTCTCCTCTGAAACCACTAAAGCAAATTCAACCAAACTTTACAGGTATGATGTGTGGAAGGTCCTATACAAAGACTGCTCATTTCCTTCCGATCCAATAAAAAACATGGCCGCCACCGCAGAACTTAGGTTTAACATTGGAACATATGGGAAAATTCACATTTTCTTCTGCTCTGAAACTTCTGAAGCAAATTCAACCAAACTTTACAAGAATGATGAACTGAAGGTCCTTAACAAAGATTGCTCATTTCTTTCCGATCCAATAAAAAAAAGGCGGCCAGCACAGAACATAGTTTATTTTGGCCCTATGGGAAATTCACATAAAAACATGGCCACCATGCAGAACATCGAAAACCCTGCTTCAGCATTTTGTCAGGTGAGCGATACAAGCTCAGTGTCTGAGCCTCTAGTTTAAAAACGGGAGGGGCCAAAATAATGAAAACTACCCAGTCTTCCTTTTGTGCCAAGGAACACTGTGTCAAAATTTCATAAGGATTCATCAATTTAAACTTAAGTTATTGACCAAAAACAAAAGTGTCTACAGACGACAACGACGCCATACGACGACAACGACGACGACATCGCAATACCATTATACGACCACAAATTTTTTGCGGTCGTATAAAAAAACAAAAGGGAGCTTCCTTTGGTCAAGTTCAACGTCATTGAAATCCCTGGTGGCAATCTTAAGTTATCATACGACATAGAGCTAATTCTCAAAATATGCACTTTTTCATATACAAACAAAATTTTTTCCCACAAATTCATTTTCCGATTTTCCTCAAAAACTTAAAGGAGCTTCCTTTGATCAAGTTCAACCTTGAGTATCAAAACCATTAAAATCCCCGAAGGCAATCTTAAGTTATCATACGACATAGAGCTAATTCTCAAAATATGCACTTTTTCATATAAAAACTAAGTTTTTTCCCCATAATCATTTTCCGATTTTCCTCAAAAAGAAAAGGGAGCTTCCTTTGGTCATGTTAAACTTTGAGTACAAAAATCATAAAAATCCGTGCAGGCAATCTAGAGTTATCGTACGACATAGAAAACGCTGACAGACAGACAGACGGACGGACAGGCTGATTACTATAGGGCGCCGCCATTTCATGGCGGGGCCTTAATAAGAATGGATGTTTCATGGTTGTTATGAAATAAGTCTTGTATATTAATGTTGAAAAAAAAACAAATATTTTTAATTTTTTTTATGCTCATCTTACTAGGTCAACTTTAAAAAGAAGTTCAACTGTCTCACAATTAGTAAATTAATTTGTAATTATAGGTAAAAATTACAGGTAATAATCATGATGCACCTGGCCTCTAGATCAGTGAAAACTTTATTAGGGTCTTAATCACTAAAACAACAAAATTTCAAGGGAATGTTTATTCAAGAATACATTTTGGTATACTGTCTAAAGTTGGAAGTAATAAAATGTTGTAAATGGTTTCTTGTTTTATAGAAAGTTTAAGATCTACATGGAAACAAAATAAATTGTCCAGTGAAAGTAAACTTGAGGTATTCTATGCATGGCTTGAATTAAAGTATGACTTTAACTTTGAGATGCATTAAAAGTCTGAATATAACAAACAAGAAAAAATACAAAAAAGTAAGAAAACAATAACCATTAAAAAAAGAATAAAGAGGGAAAAAAACAAACGCGCCTACTTAGTGGTAGCCATAAGCCACCTGATGAGTACTTTGGCAAGTACAGAACATGATATAAATTCCACTCTAGTCAACTGACCAGTTTTTACCCAGTTTACATTTATAAGACATTGTTTTTAAAAACTAAAAAGAGATTAATTTAAGGGCTTTATAATAGCATATAAATAGAGGAGTTGCCCAATATAATTAGTTTTCATCATACCATGCTAGGTACAGTGTTACTGTATAAATTCCAGGGTGGTCAATTCAATTGACCAGTAAATGCCAGTAAAGTTTCATCAAAATTCTTAAAGTGGTTTAAGAGGAGTTGCGCTTACGAGAAGTGTGGACAGACAGACAGATTGACGGACAGACAGACAGGGTGATTCCTATATACCCCCCCAACTTTGTTTGCAGGGGGTATAAAAATTTCCATCTGCAACATGGAATAGGTCCCCATACTGATACCCCATACCAAGTTGCAGAAGGCAAAAATATGTGGTTCCAGCGAGAATGTGATAAATTTTTAGGACGCGAAAAAATTCGAATTAAGTTCTGTCAAACAGCAAATGGGCATGCAAGAGATCCCAAACTCTCTTACACTGTATAGTTCCTGATAAAGATGCTCTTGTTGAATTGCAGAAGGCTGGGATACATGTATGTGGTTCCTGAGGAAAATGTGACAGAAATTTTCAAGATGAATGTGACAGAAATTTTCAAGATGAAAAAAATATTCTAAGTTCCATTAAACAGCAAGTCGGCATTGGAAAGTTTAAAAAAATCTGCTACACGGTATAGGTTCCCATACTGATACTCCATGTTGAATTTCAGAAGGCTGGGATATGTGGTTCCCTAGAAAAATGTAACAGAAATTTTTGTTACACTGACCGCAAAAAATATTCTAAATTCCGTCAAACAGGAAGTTGGCATACCACAGATCCTTAACTCAGCTACACCATATAGGTCCCCATAATGATGCTCCATATTGAATTGTAGAAGGCTGAGATATGTGTTTCCTGAATAAAAGGAGACCAAAATTTCAAGATGCAAATAATATTTAAAGTTCCGTCACAGGAAATGGGTATGCGAGAGATATCAAACTCTGTTACACGGTATAGGTCCAAATACTGATACTCCATGCCAAGTTGAAGAAGGCTGGGATATGTGGTTCCTGAGAAAAATGTGACAAATGGCCAATCACGAAACACCGATTGCTGCTCGTAGTTTTCCGAAAACTTGAGAAGTCATTATCATTTATGGTAATTCATGCATCTTCTCTAAAGGTTTATTACCTGAAAGCTCTTTTTTTTAAAAAAGAAATGACACTCATGAAATATCCAAAACGAATCCCGAGCTCAAAATATGGACAAAAACGAGGCACATGAAATAATGCCAACACGAAAACACGACGAATAATAACTCAAAACAAGAAAACACGAATTTATAAAACCCCCAAAACGTTGCACGAAAACATACCTGTCAACCTTTGAAAGACCCAAGTAGGGAGATCTCCCTACCAAAATTGTCTCAAGTAGGAAGATCTCCCTACCAAAAATTTTCTCAAGTAGGGAGATTTGCCATAAGAGGCTTTCGCGACAAATATTCAGGGCAATTTTAACACAATTTAGGCTAAATGATACTATTATATATTCAAACTAGACATCAGTGAGATGGTATCCATCTCTTTGGGCCCCGCTCCAAGTGTGACCCCGCCGTGCGCGGTCCCGGCTGAAGAATAGGCCCGCAGCATCCTCTGAGCTTGGAGTAGGAGCCATCCTAACAGAGGACCCCGAGGGAACCCCGGGATATAGAAATAGGACCCAGTATCTNTCATCAAATATTATCCGTGACATGTCACCTTGAAGCAATCTATCCACATACGAAATATCAAAAGCCTATCTCAAAAGAATAAAAAGTAATAGCCCAGACACGACTTTGTCATTGAAAAAGCATCAATGTGACCCTGAGGTCAAAGGTCACGGTCAAAGGTCACCAACTAAGGTACGGGACACGTCGTCTTGAGGTGATCTATCTACATACCAAATATCAAAAGCCTATCTCAAAAGAGAAAAAAGTTATGGCTTGGACAGGATTGTTTCGGACGGACGGACAGACTGATTACTATAGGGCGTCCGCCACAAAGTGGCGGGGCCCTAACTAACACTCAACTTGTAACTCATCGTACTGAACTCTTATACAAAATATTTGCCCAATATCTGCAAGCATTACAAAAAAAAAGTGCGGAAAACTGTTATTTTAGTGATATGTTCTAAGTCCAAGGGCCGTAACTTGGTCAAAAATCAGCGGACCACTACGAAACTTATCCTTGACTTGTAACTCATCATACCTAACTAACATACAAAATATTAGCCGAATATCTGCAAGCATTATGAAAAAAAGTGCGGAAAACTGTTATTTTAGTGAAATGTTCTAAGTCCAAGGGCCGTAACTTCGTCAAAAAATCAGCGGACCAATACGAAACTTAAACTTGACTTGTAACTCATCATACCTAACTTGCATACAAAATATTAGCCGAATATCTGCAAGCATTACGAAAAAAAAGTGCGGAAAACTGTTATTTTAGTGAAATGTTCTAAGTCCAAGGGCCGTAACTTGGTCAAAAATCAGCGGACCAATACGAAACTTAAACTTGCCTTGTAACTCATCATACCTAACTAACATACAAAATATTAGCCGAATATCTGCAAGCATTACGAAAAAAAGTGCGGAAAACTGTTATTTTAGTGAAATGTTCTAAGTCCAAGGGCCGTAACTTGGTCAAAAATCAGCGGACCAATACGAAACTTATCCTTGACTTGTAACTCATCATACGTAACTAACATACAAAATATTAGCCGAATATCTGCAAGCATTACGAAAAAAGGTGCGGAAAACTGATTTTGTTACGGACGGACGGACGGACGCACGGACAGACTTATTACTATAGGGCGTCCGCCACAAAGTGGCGGGGCCCTAATAATGTACTATGCTCTTTGACAAACACATATTTATAGATTAATTCATACCTTGTCAATATTACTACCATTTACATTGCTATTCTACTTGCTCTGCCATTGCAATGCAGAATGGGTATCGCAGTGATTGTCTCAGTGAATATATACTGTGCAAGGACTGAAAGAAATCAAATTATTTTTTAATATTGTGAAAGAAATTTCCTTGATTTAGTACAGAAAAATTGAGAACTTTGCAAATATCAACAAATTTTGCTTTAAAACATTTTCAAGGCTTTTAACTTAAGTTCGAATTTGTTTTTGATGGAAATTAATTAATACAAATGGATCATAATTAAAATCCTTTAGACTAAAATCACAAATTTTAAAGGGAAACAACTCAGTTGTCAAAAAACGTGTTCTGGTAAAAATAGATATTATTTTTCTGTCTTCAAAGGGAATTTTATTGTGAAAATATAGTGGAAACAAAATTCAATGATAAAAAAAAATAATTATCTTAAGCAATTGACTGGAAATTGCAATTTAATTTAGCAGGTAATCTCTGATTGACAGGTAATTAGGTCATAACTCAGGTAAACATTGCCGATGACTGTTTGTTTACGACTGAACTAATCCTTTAATTAGCAGAACATGTGTAATAAAATTATCATTTAGGGCAATTAGATAAAAGTGGCAAAGATTATGAGCATCATACTTCCATTTTTGGTGATTTTCCGGAAATAGGGAGATTCTGAGCTCCCGCTCGGGAGATTAGTAGCAGGCGGGAGATACGTGAATTTTGGACAAAATATCGGGAGCCTCCCGACGAAATCGAGAGAGTTAACCCTTTACCACCATCTTATAATTATTTACAAATTATATATGTCGATATTCTGCCCCTACCAGGCCCATAATTGCAAATAAAATCTGTTATCTGTTATAAGGAATGTGTTTGGCTGAGCCCTCATAATTTGATGTTGTGATATTACACCATACTCATTCTTTAGTACTAGGAGCATTATTTTCACAATTCAATTTTCTTCATGTCCCTCTTCCCGTGTTCTACAGGCATTTCATATAAAAGTTACCAATCATATTTTGAAAAATCTCTAATTATAATGACTTTTCATATTATTTTATCCGGACATCTTGGCAATTTACCTAATATTGAGGGTCGTACAGGGGGGGTACTGTGCATGGGCGTAATGTCACAACACGAGGAACGAAAAATTAGAAATTGGCTTTCACGATGCCCTTTTTCGGTTTGCACGAAACACGGCAAATAACGACCCTCCAACACGGCAACACGTGAAATAAAAAACGGCAAACACGCTGCACGAAAATAACCATGTGTCACCCTCAATATTCGGTGATCTGCCGATAATCGTGAGTGGTGACAGAAGCCAAGTTGTGCAGTCTAGCCTAATTTGATTCTAATATTCTATCAAAGTATTGCTAAAATACCATTGTCATTAACACTCTCATAGGAAAGGATTTACTTATGTGTTGTATTGGTGATCTTTATATTTTTAACACAGAAAATAAAAGACATGTGTTTCTTACCGTAAACAGGTATAAAGAAGGGAACTTCTCAAAAGTGTAAAACTTAAGTCTATTTTTATTTATTCATTTAAAAAATTTTTCCTTTCAAAGATTCAAGTTAATTTGATATAACAGTTGGATATAAAATGCATTCTTGTATTGTTCACTTTCTAGTAAACATGAAATATAACAGAACATAATGTTTAATGTTGCAAACAGGAAGTGATGATCTTCAATAACGGAGGTGAAGATAACAGATAGCAGATATGAGGGGTTTTCTCAAAGTACACAAATAATACTACACC